>SNQJ01S0052390.1:28270-45768 GCA_010110895.2 Picea sitchensis
TTTATTATTTGTATGATCATTTATATGCTGTAAACCTTTGATCCTACACACACATTAGCAGCGTTTCCTAGACTAGCCAAGTCAGGAACATTACATCATCCTCTGATATATGTTGTTGTCCTGAAGATCCAGAGTTGCATCTCAGGTCCTCCTGTACGAAGTCGTCCTAGGTCTCTCCCAGCTGGGCATGACCTCCTTGGCCACAATGCCTTGCACAAATGAACCCCAAGGTTTGGCGAAGCAGTTTAAGGTTGTCCTCACCAAAAAGTTTGGATCCACAATCTCCCCAACTGCTACCAACTCATCTCAAGTCTGTGTAAATCTCCCAAGGTATGATGTCACTGACTCTGACTTGAGCATCTGAATGCTCCTGGGCTTCTCCTGCAGAACCATCTTCTGGTTCTGATTGGCACTCTGGTAAAGCTTTCACAATGAGGCCCACATCTCAAAGGCATAGTCCTTCCCAGTCAAATGGCGTATGACGTGGTCTCTCACCGCATCACAGATAGTCCTCTTAGCCTTGGTGTTCTTCTTCCTGAACTCTGCTACCAACAAGGGAGCAGTGACAGGAGGAAGAACCACTGGAGCTTGAACTATATCCCATAGTTCAAGATCCTCCAAGACAAATATGATCCTGGTCTTCCAAGGGGACCAATTGCTAGCTTTGGCTAGCCTATCATCTGCCCTCATCTAAGACACCAACATGGCTATCCACTAAAACTCAAACGGATGTTAAACACTTCAAAAGAGTACAACCTCACTCCTGTCAACACAGGTGTGAAAAGAGGTTGTCCAAAACTGTCCAAAACAGTCCCACAAAACTACCCACTGTATGCTCTACAAATCAGCCAAACTTGGCCACCAAGGCTCTAATACCATGTAGAATTTTTAGGAACTGTGTTGATATTATGGTAACTGCGGGAGGTATTAACCTCCACGTGTAACCTTTGACAAGACTAGAATATTCCAGGAAGCAAGAGAAACTCTAAAACGTTGGATAATAACCCTAGGAGACAAGTCGGCTCAAGAGAATATTTAATATTGAGTTATTAACCTCCAGAAAGAGAAGTCGGCCCAGTCAAGTGACATAGAGCAGTATAAATAGAGGGCGCTAGAGCTCATTTGTCACTCTCACTCTCACAACTGCATCAGACTAGTGGTGTGCAAGTTTGGAGAGGGAGTGCAGTTGCAGCTGCTGCAACTGGTATTTTGGTTTTTGGTTGGACTTTCTCTTGGTTATGGTTTGGACTTTCTGCTTGGTCTTTGGTTATTCTTGCTTGCTGCGCTAGCCTTGGAGAAAGGTGCGCAACCTTGGTTGGCTATTGGATTACTTCCGGAATTATTCTGTTTGTCAAGGTTAAGGTGCTCGGGGGTGGCCTTAGTGCCTATGGTTGGGTGGCAATATTGCTATATTGTCTATGGTGAAACAAGCACACCTATTTTTCTAACAGGTTATGGGCCCACACACATGTCCTAGCATGTTTGTGTCCAATACATGGGATACAAACACAAGCACCTAGTTGGACGTGTCATGTTTCCTAGGTTGTAAGGGATAATTTCAAATGTCAAAGTACAAATGATGGATACTAAAACCATAGCAAATCCAAGTGTCTCTACAAATAAAATATCAATGATCAACAAAGCAACACAAGTATATGAAGAAGACATAATACCAAAGGAAAATCAATAGAACGTTCAAATTATGACAAGGAAAGATCATGTTACAAGGACACCTTATCAACATCCTAATCATAAGGGATGACACTTTAACCAATCAACATATCAGCATCATTCTGAACAAGTCAATATTTGACCTATATTCCAAAGAAAATCAATTCCAATGCAATTTGGTCTCAAAATAGCAGTGATTTTTGGAATCACAATACAAAACATTATATCCAAGAACCTTATAAAAGAACAATTCCACAAAAGATCGAACTAGGGTGGACTGACCCTTCAACAATATGACAATATCACATAATAATAACAATAATTAATAAACTAAGGGTAATAATAATAACAATAATTAATAAATTAATATATATATAGAGAGAGAGAGAGATACACACACATCATCACCCAGACTCATTGAATCATCTCATTCATTCATTTATCAATTATATATATTATTCATCATATATGATTTCAACTCTATCCTTCTTATGTTGGATATTTTCTTGTATATGAACTATTGTTCATTACACCCTGCGAGAGAGAGAGAACCTCCTCATGAGAGAGAGAGAGAGATTAGCAAACTCATGCGAATTTATATGGCTTTTAGATCTAACCAATTGTTGGATTCTATTCCTAGTCCACACCTAAAGGTAAGCCAATAATGGTCTAAGAAGAGTAGCAGCTCTCCCACACCACATATTCCAAGGTTGCCTCTTGATGCACCATGAAAGTAACCCCATGGGTGTGACTAATAAATTTGAATCTCACTAATATGCCTCTCTTTGGTAGCTTTTAGAGTCTGTTGAATGTCTTCATAAGCACAATTGATTTTGTAGAAAACTTGAGTGGGAAAAAGATATAGATCCTTGAAGATAGAATTATTTCTTACATTCCAAATGGCCCATGATACAACTATTGGCAATGAAACCTAGTTTTTTGTATCTTTGTCATCGATCCATTTTTAAAGGCATCCTCCAAACTTTCTCCTGACCATACCCCTTTACCTCCACTAAGAGACATGACTATGTCCCAAAAAAAATTAGTGAAATGACGAGATAAGGAAAGGTCCTTCACTCCCTCCCCATTTTCCTTACACAATGTACATATGCCTAGTCCCTGCCAAGATTCCCTGTCTAGATTGTCCAATCGCCTAGTCTCCATTCTTCCTTCCACCACTAAAAAAAATCCCCTACCTCCTAAGCTAAAGGCAAGCTTATATCCCAGTTTGACCATGTACTATCCTCTAGAGCGGTTTGTTGACTACACTAGAGAATTTGGTTCAACTTTAATTCTAACAAAGGAATTCATTGATGCATGTATAAAGACCCTCCATTCTTTTTCTTGCTCTCCTTTTAAGCCTAAGTCTAACTCTAACTTCCATCCTCACTACCATAGATTTTGTTGGTCTAGTAAAAAGGTATCTACCAAAAAGTAGTAACCCTATTGAGTGAGTTTGTTTAAAACACCTTGAAATAACTTGTATGCTCTCAGTCCACCAATCCAAGGGTCCAATCCAAGTCTTACCATTGATCCATTCCCTACATTCCAAGCTAAAAATATACCAGTTAAAGGGAAAGAGAGCACCATTGTTTTCCAAAAAATGGACCCATTTGAAAATTCCTTTATTGGATTCCAAATTTGTTCTTCCATTGAGATAGACTCAATATACTTCTTGCACATAACTTGTTGGCTCCTTTATTTTGAGAACCTTGAGTTGCACCACCTGTTCCAGAGCTTCTGAAGCTGTTGGAGACAAAGTCAAAAAGAAAAGTGGTTAAGAAAGTGGGTAGCGACATTCCAAAGATGCGATCCACAATTTTGAGGAGGAAAAGTGTTGGACTTTGGAGGATTACACGCACCACATATGTAATGAAGGAACAAGCAGTGAACATTAATGGCACTACTTGTACAGCTAACGCCTATGGTTTTTGAGACAAACTCCCTACTTATAGCGGATCTATATAAATGTAAACATTGTAGCCTAGAAAAAGGTTGATAGTTGGATTGTTGGTCAATAGGTATTGATGGTTGATGTTTAGGTTCATAGCCATATTGAATCTGTGAAAGCCTCGGTTTTATGTTGCACCTTGAAGATTACACTATTGAGCCAAGAACATTATGTATTATAGGTTGTTGTGACAATTTATCTAGTTTGGATCAAAATAAATGGAATGATCCCCCCTTTTAAAATCATTTTCATGTGTATTCTTTATGGCGATGGTGTGTATTTCCTATTAATTCAATTTTATGCTATTATGGATAATTCTACATTAGTATGATAAGTTACATTACATTAGTGTACAATGAGGATGCCTGATGATTAATGTGATGGATGGTAGATTAGTTGTTTTACCACCTTCTTCCCATTGATGATCTTGCATAATCTAGAGTCCTGGCAATGAACCTTGGGTGAGACATTCCCTGTAATAAGGGATTGATATGTCGGTGTATAGACAGCAAAATTGGACAATTTTGGGGGGGGCCGCGGCCTACTTAGACACCTATACAGGCCCACAAACAAGAAGATCAATGCCAAAACGCCGTATGTATGGGTCGAAACGTGGGCAGTCGTACGGTACAACGTTTTGTACTCGCGAAATTCCATACGATACAGCCGCCCGCGTTTCGGCTGGGTTTCCTACCACTTTTGGCGTTTCGCCGAGTTTCTGATTCCGGGACGACACCATCCTGACCGCTTCCTGCAACTTAGCTAATAAGGTTTGGTTTGATGAGCAAATCAACTTCTTTGCGAAGTATGAAGCTCCATTGATTAGATAGAATGTACAAAAATTTAAGGATGTTTTTACTCTTCAATGACAAATATGAGATCTTCTAGGAAGAGCTCCTAGTGAGCTTGTATGAGTAGTTGTGAAGACTCCAAGAAAACCTACGATTTACTTGGAGGGATGGGAGGTATATTCCATGAAATGCTCACCCTAATAACACTCCAATAGTGTGATGATCTACTAGCGAGGGATAAATCTTTTTGGCTTAAAAACACTCTAGAAGGATATATTAAAGTGTTTGCGGTGGAACTAAGTTATTCATATCGATGAGCTTAAGAGAAGTTCATGAAAGGCCCACGTGGGAGGCTAATAATGTATATCCCTACCTAGCGGAAGATGTTTATAGTGGAGGAGGAAATATTCCACTTTACTCCATCAGCGATGGCAAAGTAGAACTTTGTGCTAAGGAGTGGTCTGGATTCTGGAATAATGCTAGCGAAGATAAGATGCTAATGGAAGAAGGTACCATGGAGGAAGAACATGTCCAAGAATGAAAAGAAAGAGCCCTGAAAAGTGCCATAATAAATAATTAATAGATAATCAATGGTGGTTGAATCAGATGAAAGTGATATGTGAACATAGCCAAGCCCTGTAGAAAGAAATGAGAGAAGTATGGAGTAATGAGTCATGGTTGAAAGAATTAGAGAGTTTGTGGAAGAGAAACAAGTGATCATTTATTGAAAGAAAGAGGATTGATGCTGGAAGAGAGTCCAGCTAAGCAAAGAAAAAGTGAAGGGATGTCCATGGGCACTAATGGACAGCCTAGAGATGCCCAGTGTGTTGATGTAAGTGTGCAAATAGATTGGTCAGAGATTGCATTTGACAAAATAGGCTTCATCCTTGGGCTATCAATTTTTCTATAATCTTGTAAGATGGACATACAGAGAGAGATAGCTCTGAACTCCTCAAAGGATATTGGACTACCCTCCTTTGGGATTAGAGCTATGAAAGTTGAGTTATAGGCAATGTTATCAAAACTGGCCCATTACCAACCAAACCGATTGGTCATACTGGTTTCTGACCTTTTCTGGGCAGAATCAAGGTTTCAAACCGAAAAAAGGCCAGTTTTGCATGGAACTGCTTCGTTTCATAAAGGAACCAGTTGTTTTGGCCTAAACCGAACATGACTAGTCAATTCCGTACTTGGTTCCATAATGGAACCAGTTGTTTTGGCCTAAACCGGACATGACTAGTCGGTTCCTTACGGAACTGACTAGTCATGTGCATGCTAAGTCGCATTGAGCCAAGTTGCCATTGTTCATTGTATTTTTCTAGAAAGGGTCATCAAATGTAACTGTGGTATGGATAAACAGTTATGCCCTTGATGGACTAAATCATAAATACGTATGACCTAATCAAAATGGATGTTGGAATGTTTGCGTTGGCAAAAAATGCTAGACGAATTGATACATATGTGTCACTTACCATATAATATGCAACATCTAAATCCTCACCAGTCCTACCATTATGGAATGCTAATATGGTGAACCATTATACTATGCGAAGAAAAAATATGTTGCAAACTGTGTTTCTTAATCCCACCCAACACTGTTCTCCATCATGCTCTTTGTATTCCAACCAGTCATTGATGGTCTCCGTGCATTTTACATGGGGCAAGTTATAACCGTGTATGTATATCTCATAGAGCATGCTATAGCTTTGAACGAGTTTACACACACTCAGTATAACCTTTGAAATATATATATTAATATGTTAATATTATATATTAATATGTTAATTGATGTAACATCCCGCTCTGGCGCACTGAGAAAACTTATTCTTTGAGGACACTTGCTCGCAAATGATTAACATCCGCCTCGCGACCGAGAAAATCCATTCTTTGAGGACACTTGCCGTTAAAGTGATGTGGACCATTATGATATTAAAACTCTTGTCCTGGATTATGATGCGTTATGATAGATGCAATGATGTTTTAACGCCTTTGACATAGACATGTGTTGTTGACTCTGCTTTATTGAGTGTGCAAGGTTTTGGACCTTGAGGGGATGCAGGTATCGATGGGAACCCTTGGACCCTGGATTGAGTCGAGGAGTGGACTATTAGGGTTGGGACGACACTTTGATATTTCATTGATTTGATGATGTTGATGGACATGTTCTAATATCGCATTGTTGATGATGCAAGCCGGACGAGCATTTGCCTAACCGCATCACATATGCGGGAGTGGGGGGCAATACACGGATTCGAGGGGCCGAGGAGAGGTGGACAACACCGCCACGCAGCCCCCATAATTAGCATCTCGCTACCGTTGCCCTCAACCGGTAGGTTAACGACACCTAGTTCGAGAGGACCCACAAAGCCGTGAGGGCAGACTGCGACAAACGCTCACGATGATTCTATAAGCGCAAAATGCGCTGTAGGCCTTATTCCTTAGAAGCCCTTAGTCTCCCACAAGTTCACCCTCGGCGAGTGTTGACTCCAAAGGCCGATGTTCACCAATCACCAAGTTGGCGAAGTGGCACCTCGGTTACGGTGCACCCTGAAGGGCACGCCGCGAAAAGGAAACACTAGAGGCGAGTAACTTTGAGCACGTGGTAATTCCGGAAGGGCACGTCACAAGAAGGAAACACTAGAGGCGAAAGTGGCAACTTCTTGAGCACGGGTCTCCGGCGGGCACCGCTGATTTTGATGAAGGAACAAACCTAGGATGGCACTAAGATTTTTAACACATTAAGAAATTCTAAACAACTTCCCTGCAAATAATTGTCGCCTGCCTTAATCTAAATCTAAGTCCGAACTTCTAGGGTAAAATTTTGTTTAACCTTAAGAAAAGACCCTATAAAATAAAAATAAAAATTTAAACTAAAACCCACTTAAGTAATAGTTAGTCTTCATAAAATTTTGGGTAAAATGAAGAGAGTAAGAATTTAATTAAAACTAGTGGATTTAAAAATTGCAAAGAAGAAATTAATTCTTAACTTGGGAAAGTATAAAAAGATATTAAATTAATAATAAAAGGAAAAGATTAAATAGCGCAACTGCCATTTTGGCTTTATTAAAAAAGGGAAAGAAGGGAAAAATAAAAATTAGGAAACTAAGATTGGAGGAAACATAATAAAGGAAAGAAGGGAACTTATGGTAAAAAGTGAGGTCAACATAGTAAGGAATCTGCAATTAAGAACCTTCTAAAATAACCAAATTAGCAACTTCATTTTAGGGAAAGTATTTAAACCCGTAAGGGAATCTAGGAACACCTAGGAGTAAATTTAGGAGCAACTCTAGGTGGGTGAGGGAAATGAAACAATTAATAAATTTAAAAAAAATAATTATTGGAGGAAAGAGGGGGATGGACGACACTTGTGCGAAGGAGAATATTTAGAATATTTTTATTAAAACTAAATTTAAATGTGATTTAGGGAAAGTTGGAGGTTCTAAAACTCTATAAAAGAAAGAAAAGATGAGGAAGATGGGGATCGGTTGTTAGCGTAACGTTACGCTGCCGGAATTGTGACTTGACTGATTACTTGTGGGGAGTTGGGATTTTCCAGCTCAGATAGGAGTGGTAGCTCGGCCTTGCGAGGCGAGCTGGGAAGCTAGACGTACCATCTGGATAGTGTGTGGCCCCTTTGCAGCTCAGGGGGCTAAGGGGGAAGCAAAGTACCCGTAGCAATTGGCTGGGAGGTACCGGTGAGGTCTCGACGGTCGACGAGCGGGAGCGGCACAGAGCGTGTGGACGTCATTCGAGGCAGGCATGAAGGCAAAGGTACGCTCGTTATTATGTGGAGTAGAATGCACTAGGAACTTATGCTTAGAGCTGATTGAGGATTATAAATGAAGTCGGCATGTTTGCACAAAATAATGTCTCGTTTTTCTTTCATGTTTATGTCTTGTTGGATTTTCTGCGTATTCCTTCTTGTCTGCGTTTTACCACCTTGAAATTTAATTATGGCGAAGCTCTTATCTCTGCATTTCTTATTTGGATGGTTAAACCCGCTCGGTGTTGTATCACCTCACTCGCAACTTAACCCTGTGACTGTTGAAGGCCCTTTTTCCTCAGCATCTTTGTCTCTACACCGTAATGATGGATGATTTGTCTTGAGCCTTTGCCCATCCGTTGAATGCCTGAAATATCATGGTCTACGTGTTGGTTGGGGTTCTATTTTTTTTTTCCTAGTTGGGATCCTCGTTTCTGCGTGACTCTTAGTGGTTGTTTTTCCCGGACGTTTTACACCTGCATTTCAAAGTTTGGATGGGTATTCTGGCTGTAAAACTAATTAATCTCGCGTCTGCAAATTGAATGAAAGCATTTCTTTTACCAAAAGTTTGTTCGCTGAATTATTGATGAAACCTCTTAATGCTGGAAGTTGATGTTTTCAAAATGAATAAAGGATTTTTACTAGAAGTTATGATTGCGGTATTGTTAATGAAGTTCGGTTCGCTGCGTTGTATTGCTAAGACGATTCCACTCCCTATCTGCGTCCCTAAGTTGTATGCTGAAATGAACACCCGAAATGAAAAACACGTTACCTCTGTCAATAAATTTAATTTTACTTGGACCGAGATTGCTATGCCTCACATTAATCGGAAACACCAATGATCCCTGTCTGCATTAAACCTCTGGGTAGTAAATTTTCTCATGCCTGCAATTTCAACCAAATTTAATTTATTTCTGTGATTAAAATTTTACTGGAATGGATAACTATGACGCTGTGTGCGAATTTTTGTTGGCCCTTCTGGGCGAATTCTTGTTGAGCTTTTACTTTTACCCTTGTCCTCATAACTTAACGGAAGGGTTTATCCCTGTTCATATTGCATGACGGCGGTAGGGTCCATCCCTCTGCCATTCGCGCCTCTAAATCGATTGTGTTACCCTGCCACGACGGTTCGTTTCCTGTATGGCTGCGTAGCCATTCCCTTGCTTATGCGCATCTTGTATGTTGAATCCCTCCTTCCTCTCTGCTAAATCACGCCTATGTACGGCGGTTTCAAATTTTATTTTTACCTCCTGCGAAGTGTATCAGGAGTGGGTAGGGGGCTGCGCTCGTTTCCCTTTTTCCTTCCTTATTTTTAAAGGAGTCTTGGTAGTGTTCGTTTTCTGGTTGACAACAATGTATTTTTTTTTCCTGGGCAAAACAACGGGACACAGCCGCTTCAGTGATGGCAGCGATCTGGAGCGTTATATTATGGACGTGTCGGCTGCAGCTCCAGAAATGGATGGCAATAATGGACGACAGGGGAAACGATCATCAAGGGCATGACTGGTGGTAAATTCTATGGCGAGATTTATGACTGACACGATAATTGATGATAGATTTTGGCAGCCATGGTCACAGCGTTTTATAACTATTACTGAATATGTAAAGAGCTTTAATTTACGTCATTAAAGCCATTGTCGTTGATCCTTTGACACCACTACTATCTGTCGGTTGTCCTTATATGAGATTACTCTTACCTTTTTATGCAAAGCCACTCGTTGTGTAGTCGATTAACCAGCAGGTTAATTTCTTTACCCATATTTTGTTACTATTTCATTATCCATATAACTGTTGATAAAATTGTAAAGTGGTAACATACTAGCTAAGACCTGGCATCAATTAGAGCCTGCTGGCTGCGACTAATTACATTAAGGCCTTTGCCAAGGAAAACCTGTTGTGGTTAAGTATTTATTTCTGATGATACCTTTTTCCTTTAGGGTAGTCTATTGTTGGGATTATTATGTATTTACGTGTCCCATAGTAAATTAGTATGTAGAGGAGAAGCTCTTGGAAATCCGGGTGCTTATGTACGTTTGACATTTATTCAACTTATCAACCATAACTAATCTTAAGTCTTGTCTCCTAAAGTTATTTGATATACTAACTTGGGAAGTAAGGAAATCTTGGTGTCATTCTGGCTAAGTTAATAAGTGATCATTAAGAGATGTTTTTATGTTGGATATTGGATAATCTTTCTTTATTTGAGAGCATTAATTCATCTATATTGATTGTAGCATATAATTAAAACTGTAATTGACATATCCTTAATTAAATGTTACTTAATGGAATTACACTATAGATATGCCGACTTTTAGTAAGTAAAGAATTGAGACATACTAGACACTTCTTTACTTGTAGCGTTAATTGAGATTTTGTCATGATAAAATAATGGATTTAAATTGTTGGCATTAGGACTACAATTATAACAATCTTGAATTATTAAACCCTTGCTCTCAGTATAAACTTTAATACTCTATGATGGAATCGATGATCATAGACTCAGTTGTTCTAGCTAGATGCATGATTGATTGTGATTGGTGGTAAATCGGATTCCTTGCACCTTGTAGTTAAAATGGTTGATTAAATTGTGTTCTAATGCGCTAATCTATATTGATGATGATGGATTGATTTAGAGCTATATTATTACTACGTGGTTAATTAAAGTTAGTGTATGATGGTTAACAGTAAGAAGTACTCTCACCCTTGGTTAAATGGAATTTGGCTGATAGAACGAATCTTAGTTAATCATTGATGTTGGTAGATTTAGCATTTTTAGTTTGGTAATTGATGGTGTAGGGCGGGATGTAGACGCCTCCATGTTGCTCAGAACAGTCGCCAGCCCTGAGACCTTAAATGGTTAAAATCGATGAGAACCTGGGCTTGAGCATTGCTTATGTGTCTTGGAGGCCCTAACAATTGCAGGGTAGGACCGGTGGGTAGTCAATCTTACTTATTGTCGATTGATCGTCGTTAATGCATGCAGTTACTTGTCGTGTGTCTTATGTCATCTTGTTATGTTCATCATGGTTGCGCCTTATTAGTCGTCGGGTGGCGACGCAGAGTCGAATGTGTTATTTCCTTGTACACGCGCGCACACACCTTAACAAAAAAAAAAAAAAATCTTTCATACTTGTTATAGGAGTTGGAGTCGTAACGAGGAGGATCCTTACAATTGAAGTTTATTAATACATTAAAATTTAATAACTTAATGTAATGTTTTAAATTATATATATATATATATATATAAATCCCACACTTTATGGCACCCTTGCTATCTACATGAGGAAACTTTGCATATTGGTGTCAACGGTTTGGATTCACATGGATGTACATGAATATACTTTTTTTATCAAAATTTGGGTATTTTATGTATTTTTTGATCCAACGTTTTTTTTCCAGTTCCAGTTTTTGGCATCGACTGGTTATGTAAACGGTCCAATTTTGAGAACAATGGTTATAGAGCACAATCTTAAAGGAGAAATAGAGAATGAAGAATACCAAAGAAGGATTGGTGAACATGAGATTATAGAGTGAGCACATTCCAACAGAATATGAAGATATTTATATTAGTAAGGCAAAAGAGTAGGTGCATGCAAAGAATGAAAAATTGATGAAAGCTGCAAAAGAAGCATATAAAGGATATAAGTAAGTCCAAAAAAGTTGAAGAGAAAGAAAGTCAACATAGCAACAACACAGTCTATATCACCTAGGGCATCATTAGCAGTATTGGTTTCAACAACAACAGCAGCACCAGTAAAAGAATCAGTGACTCCATCTATTAAAACCAGCAGTTTACAAATTACTTGAGCAGGATGCTCAACAATAGTATCTGGGGAAAACATTGGCCCCACATTTGTCAACAACGTGTATTTTGTCTTTTAGTCTTCTTATAGTGAAGTATTACATGGGATCAATAAAAATTTGTAATGCGTTCAAAAGATGAACTTTATGAGTTTTAGAAAGGGTCGGAAAGTCAAATGTCATTGTTATGAATCCTTGATTAGGAAGTTCTAATCAGCTGGATGAGCAGTGTGCTTCTCTCTAACCATTGAGTACATAAATTTGCTGTCTATAAGACATTTCCTTTTCCAACTTAAGTTATCATCATGAGTAGATGCATTACTGTGTATTATGGTTCATACCTCCATTCAATTCATCACAAATACATATGTAAATAGACTTTTGTGTTTCATGAATATAACGCTACTCTTTATGTTTTTACAAATATTGTTATACTACCCTCCTATTATATATGTCATGTGCACACGCATATTCTCTGTTTAAACTTTATACTTTATTCTATCTCATTGGCATTGAACCTTCGGCCTTGGGAAATCCAAGTTCAACACTTGGATAAGTTATTCTAGACAATTAATCTATAATGACGAAACTGTATTAACACCTGGAAAAGTGGATGTTAGTGTTTATGCTGGTTGATGTATGTGATCTGTGCATGTAAACATCCAACTCTGAACATTTATATACTTCCACTTTTCTTTCTTGCATGTTGCTCAATAATAATTCACTCTTCCTTTTGCTTCATTTAAACTTTATTTATTATGGTCTGACTTTTGTGGATGATGACATGTGCTTCTAATCTTTATTCTGTATAAGTGAAGCATTGAAAACTGTGGAGCTTCCACGTACTAAAATGCCTTGCTGATACTCACTAGGATAGATTACCACTTAAATGTACATCATTCCTTTAGCATGCAACCCAAATAATTTCTACTTTATACTATAAAGTAGAAATTACAGTGTTGCAAAATTCTCCGATTTCTCCCGAATTTTCCAAGTCTTTCAGGTTGCCCACTTTTCCTCGTTTTTCAGGTCCAACTTTATGCTTGCCAAGTTTTACCAATTTTTTCCAAAGTTTTCCGATCTCCTGAGATGATGACCCCCGCCAAGTTTTTCCCCGATTCCAAGTTTTGCAACACTTCTTTATACCACATTAATTCCTTGTACTTCAACTAGCTCTTCTAAAATTTTAAATAAAATCATATTATCATAGGCATTGTCTAACTGTTCTACGAAATGGCTTTTTTGGCTGGAATCCGGCAACATAAATCTGCATGAAATCACTATTTTTTGTTGTTTAAAATCCATTTCTGAATGCAGAAATGGATTCAGCATGCTGAAAAAACCCAGGGGCACTCGGATTATAAAGAAATAATCACTCAAAACTGCAGATCTAACAATTTCTCTCTGGATTTCGGGCAAATGTCCCTGGAAAGTATCACCGGAAAAGAGTCATTTCATAGAACGTTTAGACTATGGCATTATCATATTCTTAACTTAACAATAACTGAGTTGAAACAAGCAACTCCATGTATTAACCAGAGACAATGTCCGATGCAATTCCCTCTGGAAAATATAGCCAGTTACAAAGTAGAAAGAACATATCAAAAAGGAAAAATGCTTATATTAATGAAGATGCACACATATATAGGCAAATATATCAAAAGACCATTTTATCCTAGAACAGCAATGATGGCATGCTGCACATTATTGAGCCTATTGTTCCTTCATATTGATAACTGAAAGAACTGCAGAGAAGCAGACATTATTGAAAAGCACAAGGCCTGGGAAGACTAAGACTAACAGAGGTAATTGAAAGACCGAAGAAACCTAGACCAACATCACTAGAATGATACCTTGTTAGTCCTGCAAGTTTTGTACGGAATTCATTGAAGTCCTTTGAAGGGATGTCACCTTCAAGATAAAATTGCAATTCCTTTTCAGCACACTGATGAAGTCTTTCTAACCCAGATTCAGCTTCACCTGAATAGACAATACCACATATATTTCATCCTCCCTGTCTCAGTATCAACTGCAACTCTGAAATAAGCTGAAAATTTAAAAGCAATATATCCTTATTTTCTTTACAAAGCTCACAACTAACTTCTCTTTAAAGCATACCTTGTAAATATTCAAAGAATTGTCTTTTAGCTTGCTCCTGCTCAGGAAGGTAATAGCCATATGCATAGGTCCACTTCAACACACGTCTACATTCAACTATCTGCAAGTTACAACCAACAGAATAGAAGTAATTATTATACAGAATAATCTATATAATCGACCAGCAAATACATCATGTAGCTATAAAGAATATGGTACTTCTTAATATTGAGTATAACATTCTCAGCCAAAAATGGTGGAAAATTCGTGTGTGTGTGTCTATATATATATATATATAAACTTTGTGAGCTAATGTAATTTCAATGGTCTTTGCCACAACTATTTTTTCCTCAAAGTTGGACTTCATCTCAGTGATACAGTTTGCACTTTGAAACATCACATTAACTGCAAAGTTGCAATCCCCGCAACTACAATAGATAAAATCTTAAAATGATACTGATGATACAAAGCATTGCTGTATGAATTGTGTTTCAGTGAAAAATACAGAACTTAAAGAATTGTTTTGCCTCGAGGGAAAACTGCAACCAACAATAAGAAACTAGGGCATAGTGACATTCCTATACCAAACAGAGATGCAATATGCAAATGCAAACTACCTAAAAGCTTTATCAAATGCGATGCCCATTTTCTTTCCCTGGCAAAGGGTATGTTATATTTCATTACTGAAAAATAATCCATAAATCAAAAAGTATAGATCAATGGACCAAGCTGTGACAATACAGACTACCCCACTCTACATAGACAAGGAGTGCCAGCCAAAGTTATCAGAACACGAACTGGTCAAGGGTCAGACTAGTTTGGCACCGGAACAGGACCAGAATCGCTTGTGAACCGGTCTACTAAAAAATACATAAAATATGCAAAATTTAATAAAATATAAATATCTATTCATCTACATCAATGTAAATCCAAACCATTTGATACCAAATATGTCAAGTTTGCTTGTTTAGGGTTTGGGATGGAGGGATTTTTCTTTTGTTTTTCCTTTCGTTTTCGTGTTCCCACTGAAACCGCTGCTGGTCCCAACAGTGTGAACTGCCGAACTGGTCTGAACCACTTGCGAACCAGACAGTTCAGTACTCTGGTTCAGGGGCTGAAGAGTTTGCACTTGTCTGGACCAGCCGGTCCTGATAACACTAGGTGCCAACAAATCTGTCTTAGCCCCAATCACAAGAGAGCCTACTTCCTTTCTTAGTATGCCAATTCTGGTTAAAATCTGGACTTCCAGCTCCAATCCTAAAGCAGTGATCTCACCCAAATGAAAGGGGAATCATCCCCTTCAAAGGTTGAATGGAATCCACTATTCCATAAAGAAGAGATGCTTGTCAATCTAATGGTTTTTGCATAAACCCCTGCCAGACTGACTGACTACACATCTATCCCTAAAAGTGGTCACTTTCCAATGAAGAGGGTAGACAAAGAGAATGGTGTACTTAACAGTGACCTATTCACAGAATACCACTGCAACTCTGCCTTCTGAAAACACATTCTTAAGTTTTAACATCTCTAATGACACAACAACCATGTGATAGGCCTGAATGGTGCAACTTATCTTTGACCACTAAACTCTTAATAAGAAAAAAAAAATACAAGCACCATAATGGAGGAGTCGGATTTCTACATTTCCTGGAACCTCCTAAGGCATACAACTTTGACATCTTGAAGAGAACATCTTTCACTAAGTTGAGCTACAACTAGATAATTTGGTTGAATAGACTTCTTTCGCTCTATGGTCTATAAATGGCTTTCTCATAGGACACCTTCCAATCTTTCTAAATTGGTCTTTGGGCATCATAGTTATCTTAATAAACTAGGACCAGGAATGACCTTACAAAGTTTTGTAAACACTTGTTTGTCTACACCCTGTAGCCTTCGAGTACAATTGACAGTTCTCCACAGCAACTAACCATCCACATACTATCCCACAAGTCCCCCTTCTAGAAATTTTCCACACTAGGGCAATTAATACAACTCAGAAAATTTCACCTCTTTCCTAGAGGTTTCCCAGATCTTAACCCTGTATTTCTGTTCAATGTGATTTTTAATGCAAAACAAAAATTCCACCTCTTAATTAAAGGATTCCCGGATCTTAACCTGGTGAATTTTCAGCCATAGGGTTGTTACGGAATACAAACAAAACAGCAGCAACAGTGGATGGTATTTCAACTCTTCACGACCCCAATCATTTCAGGAATCCAGGAGAAAAGATAGCATTGTGTTCCAATAAGTTTCGGCCCTCTAGGGAAATCTTATCATGCATATAACAGATCTGAAAACCACTTATGACAGCTGTAAAAAAGCAGTCAAATCTGCACTTATATTCTTCAATTACAATGTTAAATCACTTAACATTTCACCCTTGACTTATGTCAAATCAGCAAAACATATATAGATGGAAATTACAAACCATTGAAAAAATATATGGCCAAAAATCAAATCTGTAATTTACACTTGTATTGGACCGCTGAAAACTTCATTAATATGCATAAAAATGAAGCTCATGTACATACCATAGTTTTATCACAAGGCTAGTACAATCCAGTAGCTCTCCAAAACCGTAGCTAGGGAGACCCAAGAAAACCATAGCTAAACCAAGGAGATCCAACAAGCATGAATCATTTAAGCATGTCCTCCAAGGAAAGACGTCTAAGTTTCTTCTTCACTTCAACAAGTAGAACCTAGGGTTTCATCTCAAAACCCTAATCTCCAAATCTCAACAAGAGGAAACCCTAACCCTAGTCTTCAAAATGCTCCAACAATATCAAGAAACCTTAGAGACACTAAGAAAGAGAGATAAAGTACTATAGAATATTCAAGAGCAAGAGGAAGACTAGTTTGCTCCTAGTCACATCTCTAACACAAGTGTGATAAGAATGAATGAGCGAGTGAAGGACTCTCTCCTTCTATATATATGAGATGTAAGAGAGGCCAACAATATGTAGGCCAATGCCCTTACAAGCAACCTACAATAATCACGTGTAGGCTTGCACATGTGGAGCGCTACACTCCAAAGGTACACATGTCAAGCTCCAAGGTGATGTCATCCACAAGCAAGGCTCCAAATGCAAGGCCACTCCACAAGGTGTGTCCAATGCTCCTTCTGCAAGCCTCCAAAACCTCCATCAATCATCCTATGCCATATAATCTACTAGGTCCCCTCCCCCTATATGAATACTATTGCAACCAATGCACCCTCGAGCCAACTCCAAGCCTCCATCCAAAAATCCAAGCTACCCTATGTTGTCTAGGGCCTGATGCCCTCCTCCAGGATGCAAAATGCTCCTCCTCCTAAGTAGGGCATGTTAATATTATGGTAGTTGCGGGAGATATTTACCTCTACATGTGAACCTGACGAGAATAGAAGACTCCGGGAAGCAAGAGAAACCCTAATGAATTGGCTAAT
>SNQJ01S0052390.1:45778-73436 GCA_010110895.2 Picea sitchensis
GACACACTAAGTGAGTTGGACTTAGCTCACGTTAGCAAGTGTGTATTAGGACGGCAACACCTTCCTTCGCTGAAACGTAATATCTTCGTCATCTTCTCATTTTGTCGATACATCGGCGGAAGATTCCATTCCTCCACTAATACATCAGCAACTTGTCATCTTCTCTTCTTTCATATACCAATGCAATATGACTAGCATATATCCTAGGAGGTATACTCACCCTCATTGAAGATCTAGGCACTCCTACATGCTCTCAAGTTTCCTACAGTGTCTTGTTCAGCCACTTTGTCTTTTCCATGCTAAAGTAAAAGGTGAGGGCATATCCAACTGTAATCTCATCTCCTCCTCCCCCAAAATATGACTCATCACGAGTCTTTGGATTAGTCTTTGGAACAACAACCTCCCCATTCTCCTTAATAATTGGGGGAGAATCCTAAGAACTTGAAGACTTCGTATCTTCATCAAACTTCACATCCTTGCTTACCACTATCTTTTGCTATGTTGGAATATAGATCATGTAAGCCTTGGAAGTTTCATTGTATCCAACAAAAATACCATTGATACTCGATCGTCCAACATTGTCCTCTTCTCCTTGGGCACGTGAATATAAACCAAACAACCAAATACATGAAAATGTGATACATTTGGTTTCACACTAGTAAATGCTTCTTATGTTATCATGTCCTTGAAGATCATGTGAGAACACATGTTCAAAATATACACAGTTGTATTACAAAACTCAAGCCAAAACCACATGGGAAAATCCATGTCATGAATCGAAGACTCCACGGTCTCAACAATAGACATGTTCTTCTTCTCAAATACCTCATTTTTGTTGTGGGTTGCAAGGTACTATCAACTCCATCTTGATCCCTGCATCCCTACACAAAGAATCAAACTTCACAGAGGTATACTCTCCTCCATTATCCCGACAAAATACTTTGATCTTCCTTCCTATCTGACCTTGAACTCTATTAACTTGTTGAACACTTCATCTTTAGTCTTCAATAAAAAATAATACCAACTACCTATAAGCGAAAGTCATAGGTCCACACACATCTGAATGGATCAGATCAAGATTCTCGCTTGATCTATGCTCACTACTAGGAAAAGCAACCTTGATATGCTTACCAAGAGCACATACTTTGCAGACACCTTCCTTCTCTATTTTGAAGTCTGGAAACCCCTACACAAAAGTTCTTCAAGATAGGAAGCACTCCATAATGCAAATGAACAAGACACCTATGCCATAACTCACACTACTTGGTACTACCAAGCACCAAAGCACCATGCTTCACCAGATCTGCTTGCAACCTATAAAGACCTCTAACCCGAACCCCTTTTGCCACAACATGGGTTTGTCTTCTAAAGATGACCTTCTAAGCATCAAACTCAACCATACAATGAAGATCTACCATACAAGAAACTGAAAGAAGATTCTTCTTCAAACTAGGAACAAATAGAACATCGCTCAATTCAAGAACATCAATTGAAGGCACCTACAAGGAAATGGAACATGTTTCCCTTGCAGGGTAACTACCCATAGAGACACACTCATTTGGATGTGAAGATGTTGCTTGGAGAATTCTCTTGCTCATCTCCTTCGATCCAAAGTTGTTCTTCCAATTTATTTCCAATCATCAGATACATCATGACCACTTGAGCTCTTTCAGATAGCTCTACCATGGTATATCAACTGCTATGCCTTATATCTCAAATCATATGTGTACTTACAGATGGACTTCACAATGATCTTTACTTCAGTTCATGTGTTATGATTTCATGTATGGGTTTCTTGCTTAGACATGGTGTAATGGTTTCTAACCTTGTCATGAAAGTAATATACATTGGGTATTGTTAACCCCTAGATTTTCACCCTTGAAAATCTTGAGGGTTAAGAGTCGGCATGCACTATTTTGGCTGGCATTCTAAGATTCTCCCAGAGTTTAGCACTCGTGTTGAGCAAGAGGATGGTTCCCATCAGAGACAAGTATATGGTTGGTACATGATTGTTTGGTTCAGAGTTAAGAGTTAGCTTGGTTTCCCATGCATTTGAGAGAAATGTTTATATACAGCAGGTGTTGCTACTTTTTAGCAGACACGGTTTGAGTAGGTCTCTTGATAGTTTGGAGCAGTTCTGGGAATACAGGAATGGTCCTTGCATGATTCTAGGCCCGATAGCACCTTTTCGGGCGACATGCAAGAACTTTCTATTGTTCGCAGTTTGAGCTCCAAGCCCCAGATTCAAATTTTGAACACATATTATGGATCCTTGAGACATTCAAAGTCTTTTGGACAAGATGATTTGTCACAAATTTCTATTTTTAGTAACTTGAGCATCGGGGCTCGCATGTCAGTTCTAATTGCGGATTCGGATTCCTTGCAGAAAATTGAATCCAATGAGTATAATATCATTGACATGCAGAGACTTTCTAATTTTAATAGTGTCTATTTTTAGACAGTTAACACATGGTGATGTTCTCCTACTCATCCTGAGCACTTTTGGAAAGTTTGGGTCAGTTTTGACAAGTTCTGAATTTTTAGGACCGGATGGTTATTTTTGGAAATTTCTATTTTTAGCAGTGGTCGTCATCTCCAGCAGTGACAAGTGGTAGGCTCAGATTCCAACATATGGAAGAGTTGGAAGATGAGGTGGCATCTACATGGCATCATTTGATCAAGGGCACATTTTCCAAGGATTAAGCATTAAATGAGAATTAATTAAGCCAAAGTGGTGTCACATGGGTCAGGTGGTACTTCCCAGGAGAAAGTTTAGCCAGTGAAGGCTAACGTTTCTCACTAGCTTTTCCTCACTTATCACCTTTTCACTTTCCATGCACTAGTTCCTCAAATTTCGCCTTAAATTGCTTTTAAACACAAAATTCCTATAATTTAGGAAATCCCTAAAAAATAGGGTGAATTTCCCTTTGGCTAAAACTCACTCATTACTTGGGCAAATTTGGCAATTTAACATGCATTGGATTGCCAAAAATATCCTCCATGCATCTCTCTCCTTCCTTAAAGTTAATCTACATTCATTATCCTTCATTCTTTCTCCCTTTCTTCCTCAAGTGCGCCTTTACTTTCTCTCCCACGTGTGGCGCACTAATCCATGCTAATTCCTTCCTCTTTGCTTGCATGTGCCATCTCTCTTCCTAAAAACACCATGTTCTACCTTTGTTCAACCTATGCGCCTAGTTTAGCCTCTTAGATTCACGTGTGGAGGTTTATTCTTGGTTTCTTTCATTGCTAGTGCGCCCTCCCTAACTTTTAGGGCGTATTTCCTCTCTTGGGTGCATCCTCCTTTCTCATACGCATTAAAGAACTCACTCAAACACCTAAACTCACTCCCCTATCCTCTATCATGCGCCTGATACCTATCCTACTCACTTCATATATTCTATTTCTCTCACAAACCCTCACCTATTTCCTATCTCTATGTGCATCCTCTCAAGCAATTAGTGCACACATCTTCCCTTTTACCTCACACGTGGGTTCATAAACTCCACTCTCTTGCACATGCATCCTTCTCATCTCTCACTTAGCTTTTCTTAACCTATGTGCATGTCCTCACCCTTCCTCTCTCTTCTCATGCGCATACCTTCCTTTCTTAGCCACCCATCTGTCTTCTTGGTTCTCTCTTGAGAGTTGCGCCCTTGGATCTATATATTGGATGTCCTACATGAGCTATTGGTCGGATTTCAGCAGCAACTAGCATACTTTCTCTCATTCTTAGACTAGTTACTCTTCTTTGAGGAAAGTGATCATTATATTGGTTGTGGATTTGTCAATTGTGGCGTAACCAACCCTCTTGCCAGCCTATCAATAAAGAAGTTTTGTGTTTGTGTTCGAACCTTTCTTGTTGATGGCGCTTTGTGAATTTTGCAATTAGATTTTCTTAAGTTATGTGCATGTCCTCACCCTTCATCTCTCTTCTCATGTGCATACCTTCCTTTCTTAGCCACCCATCTGTCTTCTTGGTTCTCTCTTGAGAGTTCCGCCCTTGGATCTATATATTGGATGTCCTACATGAGTTATTGATCGGATTTCAGCAGCAGCTAGCATACTTTCTCTCATTCTTAGACTAGTTACTCTTCTTTGAGGAAAGTGATCATTGTATCGGTTGTGGATTTGTCAATTGTGGCGTAACCAACCCTCTTGCAAGCCTATCAATAAAGAAGTTTTGTGTTTGTGTTCAGACCTTTCTTGTTGATGGCACTTTGTGAATTTTGCAATTAGATTAGTCGCTTCCTTACTATTCATTGTGATTTTCATTGCTCTTTTGAGTAATTTCCTCCTCTTTCCTTCTCTCTTTATTGTGCTAACCCTGCAGGATCCCTCCAAGCAAACATAACAAGGTATAAATATGACTCCCAATTGTTTGGTGTCACTTTACACTCTTTCACTTATTTTGTCAACCCGGAGTTCGGTTTGTGCTGTGAGACACTCAGTGCAGTATACACAGAAAGAGAGTGTTTACCATGCTATGTAAATTAACCAAACGAAATCAACTAAACTAAGTCATGTATAAATCAAAAAGGAAAGCATAAAGGATGGAGTCACAATGTTTTGAACCCCCGGCCCAGCTGGTGGTACATCTTGGGGTAAGATCTGTGAAATCTCATAACCCTACTCCCTCGTGTGTTCACCTAATGGGGTTACAAGTAAAGTGATTCCGTAGCACACATAATTGAAGCAACGTAAACTATTTAATCTCTACTTTTAACTCACACACTAGAACACTAGAAGTAAAACTATACTTGATGAGTATACAAGAACTGGACTAGCAAACCATATAATTCCCATATCCCAATTTTGTTAATGATATCTCAAACATTGCTACAGATAAAGGATGCATATCCAGATTTGGCATATAATGCTAATACAAGTAAAGAATGATAAGGAAATCAATAATCTGCGAAAATCCAAGTCCTGGCATACTCTACTCATCATTCTGTAGCATATCACAAGGGGCTATTATGCAGCCTGTGGCCATTCTACAATATATGTCTAACACAGAAAGAAATTAATATAAACTAACAGCTATCTAAAAATTAATAACTAATAGCTATATATGCAAAAAATAAAATAACACAGAGTCGTACCTGTGAGTGGGACATATCTCCCTGGTAGGCCTGTGCTTACAGCTACTAAGTCACCAGTAAGAAATCAGATTGGCACTCCAATCATAAACAGCAATATTTTTATTAAACCAGAGTTTAACACAGTCTAATTGAGCTCTCAGCTCTCACACTACTTATCAGCCTAGGCACACACTATATCATTACTGTCCTCATAGATGCTAGCACACTTGTATATATAGAATGTGAGGGAATCTAATTGCTCCAAGTATGGAGCACCCATCCCCTATTATGCTGCAAATAAGTTAAACAAACTCAATATTCTATTGCCCGCTGATTTGCTCATCCTCACGATGTTATACATTAGCCAATGAAAATGTTAACTCCCTCCCAGATTCCATGGGTGTCTCATAATTGATGGCTGAATCGGTTAGGTTGTTGTGTGCAAGTGTGTCTCTATCCAATCCTGGGAATTATCATGTGTTGAATCTTGGAACCTTAGAGTCCCGTGGATAGATGCTGAATCTGTATTAATTTCCCTCATTTATTATATGTCATCGTGCCTTGCTGAAGGTGTTTATATTAATTCCTTTATTCTGATTTATCTTTATGCTAAGTGCTGGAACCTTGCTGAAGATATTAATTCCCTTTATCTTTGATTTATCTTTATGCTAGGTGTTGGAACTTCGTAGGCTCGTGTGCATACGCTGAAAATATTTAAATTAATTTCCCCTTTTTGCTGATATATCTTCTTAGAATACCCTTATTGCATTTGCAATTCTTCATACATCTTGAGGAAGCCTGGAATACTTGCACTTTACAAACATGGTCAGCTTATTGAAAATCACACATATATATTTAGGCAGTTCTAAGCTGCTACAGCCCTGATTTTGTATCAGGCTGATTTGAAAATATGGTAACCCCGCGATTGTATCAGCTATTAATGACTTTAAATCTGTGGCAATGGATGTGCAATGACCCTGATTTGAAGAAAATGTGAACCTTTAAAGCAAAACCCTGTAACAACTTGTTCACACATGAGCTGTCACTTCAAAAGTAAATACAGAACACGCTACTTCCCCTATTGTTAATCACAAAACAAATGAAATACTAAGAAATGCAACTGGAAAATCACCTTGAGCCTAAATCCCACATATTAGAATTAAAAAGGATAAGACAGGGTTATAGGTAAATGACAAAGGGTTAAAAAGAAGGAAACGAAGATGTCAATTGATGGTAATTTTGTGACTCATCAAAACAAAACTACTATTTTCCCCACATTTTGGACAGAATTAACACGCTGTCCAAGACATATCAGCTGCTGTAATTTGTCATTAATTGCAGAAAATCAGACCTAGGACAGCAGCAAATCACCCTAGGGACTCCCCCGTGAAGGTGGCAAGCACCAACCCAAACGGAAAGGGGTCTGGCCCGTGACAATTTGGGGCTTTACTCCTTTAATTAGCCAATTTTTCATTGTTGTTTTATCAGATTTATCAGCTCAATTGGAGGGTGGAAATTTGTGCTAACAGTTATGAACTAATAACACCTCTTAACCATAAGAATTTTATTATTTTATCTCATTATACAAAGGGGGGACATAATTGTCCTTAGTGTTGTAAAAATCGCCAAAATCGCGAGAAATCGCGATTTTTTTAAGGAAACGATTTTTTCCCAAAAAATCGCTGAAAAAATCGGCCGATTTTTTGGCGATTTTTGGGCGATTTTTTAGGAAAAAATCGCGATGTTTTAGAAAAAATCGCCAAAAAATCGCGGGTCATTGGCAAAAAATCCTCTGTCTAAAAAAATTTAGAAAACCGCAGGGGGGGGGAATGATGTGTTTTGGTGTGCAGAGAAGGGTAATTTTGCCTTAGTAGTGCTATTTAAAAAGGTACCCACCCTCGTATTTAATGGTAAGTAAAAGTGACATTCTCCTTTATCTTTCATTTCCATCCTTTTACTTAAATTTTTAACATTACCATTAATTGTTTCAGGATGTTTGAGAGTGGTTCCAACCTTATTGGACTTCATATGGAGAAAGTAGAATTTTAGGTCCCCATATCACATTCAAAATCCAGCAGACTTAGCGACTTCGAGTTTCCAAGAGAATGGTAGGATTGCAATGTTTCCTTTGGATTCTATCATGTATGAGGAGTATGGAACTGACATTTAATCAAGGCTCAAACCCTTTATGTACCTCGATGTTGGTGGCATTGATTGTTGAACTCTTTTGTCCGCGACGGTAAAAAGTGCCCTTCCTCAAGTATAAACTCTTATGTTAGACTCTTCTCTTTATTAAAATGCGTGTCCAGGTGACTTGGTAGGTGTATGTGCACACCAACCTCCGTCTTATATACTCAAAATTGGTGCTTAGCAGGACATGTAGCTCTTCTGGTTGTGAATGCAACTGGAGTGTATTTGAAAAAATACACACCAAAAAGCCTTAACAAGTTAGAAAATTTCAAATAAAGAAATTTCAAATTCATTATAAAATTATATAATATGAAATTATTAACTTGTCATTTTAAATTTTATGCTCCTTTTACATTCTAATAAATTAATTTATGATCCTCTTACAAGTTGGATACCTCATGTGATTTGTTCGATCTACTACAATCTAAGGTTGTGGGTGAAGCGACTTGAGATAAGGAAGATGATCACAGAGGCCATTTCATTTGGTTGAAGTTGACACCAACTAGTTGCATGGAGGGTTGAGAACACACCATTGTGAGGGCCATGATTGGCTGGGATAGTGAGTGATGATCGTAGTCGAGGGACTTGGATCCGGGATGTTTGAGGATGTCCGGTTTCACCCAGAGTGTGCCGTGTGCCACCCAATTTGAGAGTCCGCGGTCGGGAGGAATTCGCGGCCCAATGGTAGCACTAGCAGTCGACCTCCTCTACCGGTACCTTCTTCTAGGGGGACATCTGTCTCGAGGGTCCTCTACTTCTTCTAGAGGACGCTCGACTCCAGTACGAGGCATGCCTCAAGGGCACTTATTGCTAGAAGCGGTTTCTGGCGTTACCTTTGCCGTAAAGGGGTGAGAGGAATCAGCAGTGTATCTCATGATTTCATTGTAGATGACTCTGAGTCATGAGTCCGCCGGAATACATTTATTATATTTTTATGGCCTAGGGAATCAGGACATGATTCATTTTATGTGTGATGTATCACTAGACGTATATATCTTATATATCGGTTTTCTTTCCATATTCATTTGGCAATCTGTCTATTTGATGCTATTGTTTGCTTTATTTCAAAATTAAAAAAATAAAGATATTTTTTGTATTTTAAGTTTACCGATTTTACCCGATTTCACGGCGTTGCTTTGCGGACCTGGCGATTTTTCCCCGAAGCTTGATTTTACAACATTGGTCATAGATAAAGTGTTATCGGGGACTTAGAACTTTATAGTACTACCGATTGATTTAGGGATTGGCATTAGCATACTCCATATCTAACCATTATCTAACGCGCCATAAATGCTTCCTTTCATTTCCATCCCATTCATAAAAAAATGTATTCCCCGCTAATGAAGAAATGGAAGATCAATCCCATTCATCTAACTTGGTCTAATGAAGAAATTGAAGATCAATGCAATACTAACTTAAATAAAGTGAAAAACGCTAGAGGAAAGAGAAAAAATGATCAAAATAAATGGCAACAGGCTAAGTACATTACCACTTCATTTAAAGGGCCCAACCCCAAATTTCTATGCTAAAAATGCATATCTAAAGAAAATAAACTGGGAAAATCCAAAGAGAAAAACAACAAAAGCACACACCAACAAATAAGTACGCGAAATTAACTCCCAAGCAAGGCTCCCTCGGGTTTGTGTATGAAATAAGATTACTAGCTTTAAAAGCTTGTTGGACCAGGTTTATATGAGCGTTGAACATCATTATATATGACTTTGAGAATCAATACATAAGTTCCCGAAGATCAATCCCATTCATCTAACTTGGTCTAATGAAGAAATTGAAGATCAATGCAATACTAACTTAAATAAAGTGAAAAACGCTAGAGGAAAGAGAAAAAATGATCAAAATAAATAATAATAACAAGGCTAGAGCTGTGCCACTTCATTTAAAAGGCCCACCCACTAAAGTCCTATGCTAAAAATGCATATCTAAAGAAAAATAAACTAGGAAAATCAAAGAAAAACAACAAAAGCACATAACAAATAAGCTGCCGAAGTGGTAACTCTAAGCAAGGCTCCCTCTTAAAGGTTTGCAATGTATAAAATAAAGATTACTAGCTTTAAAAAGCCTGTTGGACCAGTTTATAGACGTTAGACATCATTATATATGACTTTCAGGGTTAATACATAAAGTTCCCCTTTCCCTTTCCATAAGATATTCATCATTTTTACCTATCTATAACCAAGTCACCTAGGAAATACTGTGTTAAGAATTGACACACGTAATAGGGGTAAGGTTGTCCCACCATGGTGCACTTAAGAAAATTTATAAAGTTAACTAATGATATGAGGTTGTTAGAAGGAATTATTTAATGTGCTTTGCCTAATGACTTGTGTTGAATCTTGACTCATCATTATAGGTGGATGCCCTACATTGGGATCTGTGCACTATCCGTCGAGGTCTAGGTAATTGCCTCAAGATCCATGTACCTGCATTGGGATATTTGACAACACAGTGGACCATGATGAGGATGCCACGTCATCACAAAGGTGTCCACATCAACATAGTGTACACTTGTCAACATATGGAGCCAACATGAGCATGATTTTCATGTATTTTGGAGACGGTTTGTACTTGCCACACATGTGAACACTCTTCTAGGCATTTTTTTCTCTCCTCCATACGTGGGAGGTTTCTAGACCCTTCTAAATGGGTGCACTACTTTTATTCATGCTTATCCACACATGTGGTGGATGTAGAGCCTTCTAGAAAGGGCGCATCACTTATGCTCCACCTTCCCCACACGTGTGAGGGCAGTCATGCTCTTTTCCTTGGTTTGAGGAGGGTGCCCTTGGTTTCCAGCATGGTTTTGACTTCCAACATAGTTTTGACTCCATGATTGAGAAGGACACCCTTGTTTTGGTGGTTTTCTCCCATGGTATTGAGGTGCTCATGGTTTAGGCTCATGGTTTTCATTGGAGCACATGGTTTCACTCTTAGCTCATGATTTTGTATACATGGTATTGGGAGGGCCTTCTCTATATAAGGAGGGCGCTTCCCTCACTCTCACTTGTTAGAAATAAAGTGGAATACTTCTTGTCATTTGTGTGTAAGATCTTTTTTCATTTTGAAAAATGTTCTAGGGTTTTATAGAGAGATTTTGGAATTGCAAGCTTGATTGAGGTAAAGAGCTATCACAAGGAGGAATAATGCAAATAAGGTATGGGTTTTAATTCTATTTTATTTCTTTATTTGAATTTGAATTAGATTTCATCTTGTATTAGAGATAAATATCTTGGGATTTTATTTCTTTACTAGAGATCTAGTTTACAATTTCCTTGTGATACTTACATTTATTTCACTAAGAGTTAACCTCCCTTTGAACTCTTGCAAGTTTTATTATCTTAGTTTGATGCTCTTCTAAGCAATCTTCTGATGTTTGGAGGCTTCGACAAATTTGGTGAAAAGGACATTGCCAAGGGTTTCAAAACCCCATATCCCAATGGCAAGAGCAAATTCTCGTGCAAATTTCTAGCCATCTTATAAATTTTCCATTTCATTTAATTTTGTAATCAAAAAAGCTAAGGTCTTCAAATCACATATTCAAAGTTAGTTTGCTTTTACTCAAGATTGAACTAACCCTTGGTAAAATCTTTCATACTTGAGTCTACAGTTGCAGGCCGACCTCCTTTACAATCTTATTAACCGAGTCTAGTTTTTTATGGTGTAATTTAACTTGTTTCGCTTACTTACACATATATTACACCTACATTCACTAAATCACATAACTCACTTATTAAGGGTTTAAATCAAGAAATCTGAATGCATGGCAATGTGGCAGTAATATTTTAAGTTTATTTCTTCACATCTGGATGGCTAACTACTTGGTATAACTTGTCATTCTTTTTGCAATGTTCTAACTCCTTTAGGTTCTCAAATCCTTCATGCAACAAATCGATGCTTAAGTAAGTGGGACGACTTTCATTCTAAGCAAATCGATCTAACCTATTGAGTGTCTTCACAAGGCTGGAGTTGTTGTTTAAGGGCTAAATACATACAATTTTCAATTTATGCAAAGGTTTGACACTTGAATGAACATATACATCGATAAATACCCTTTCACACTTAACACCCAGTCATTCTTCACTGCTGCTATACACAGTTTGGACATTTAGTTTTCAGCACTTTCCATTTACTCACAGTCCATTAACATCATGAAGCATTTGCTGTTTAATGTCACTAGCAATTTCTTTGGCTAAGACACTCTGATGGGCTGCCATTTAATATACTTGCTGGACACATTACAGACTTAAAGCTGGTGGTATTAAGAACAGAATTTAAGTTTGATTGATTCCCAAGGGTTACTTACGACAGCAGTATTAAATCACTGATATAACAGTTAGCACGTTTACTTTCAGCAACTGATTTTGAACAGTCATAATTTTAACAGAAAGCGCTGGAATAATTGTTGAAATTTGGAACTTTCTGATCTAATCTTTGCTGGTGTTAATCTTGTTCATGGATTTCTGTACAAGAGTTCTAAGATTGCTGGCATTTAACAAATTTTTCAATATTGTTTGATAACATAATATTTGAGGCATTTAATGGCAAGGTTGTTCATTGTTCAATAATTTTGTTACCTGAAGCAAACAACATTATGTTTCTGGTATTAATAATTCATGTGTTCGATCGATACTTTGAGAATTTAAGAGCCTAATGTCCTCATACATTGCAGTGCATTTATTCATGTTTGTGGACTTTGTGGAATGTTAGCAATTTCAGACATTGAATCCTCGTTTCATAAAAATAAGCAATATCTCACATTTGGCATCATTGCAACCTATGTTGCCAGAGCGTGGAGCGGAGCAGGAGCATTTTAGGGAGCGAGAGCGTTGGGAACATCATTTTCCAAAAATCCTCGGCAGCAAAGCATCCCGGAAGTGTCTTTTTATTTTAATATATTGTGATTATATTAAAATAAAACATGCAGACAGACAAATTAGTTGTAGAATATATGAAAACATGCATATTTGTGCTACATGTACATGAATACTACATTATTATAAAGTTAGAAATGTCATCCATACTCCATAGTATATTAATGATTATATCGAAACTTTGAAAGAAATCATTATGAATAAGCAAGCAAGGATATTTAAATGACAAACACATATGACAAGCAATGTTCCACCATGGCTTATATTGGGATCCACATTAGTATCATCCTTCATCCTTTGCCTCTTGTCTAGCCTTTGCTTGTATCTCGATCCTCTAGGGACATCAGTCGACACCACCCAATTTTGATGAAACTAGCTAATCCTAGCCTTAAAATATGGTAGAAAAATCTTAACATGCCTAATCAATGATTTTGGTTTGAGTGAAGGGTGCATTTTGCTAAGTCCATGACAAAGGAGTTTAACAATCAACACCACCAACATTGGGGTACATAAAGGGCTTGGTGCTCTTTAGTAAATGCCAATCACATACCCTCATACGTGATAGAATCCCATGAAAATGTTGCAATCCCATCAATCCTGAAATCCTGAAAACTGTTAAGTCTGCTAAATTTTGAATGAGATATGAAATTCTACTTTCTCCATATGAAGTCCGATGAGGTTGGAACCACTCTCAAACATCCTGAAACAATTAACAGTAATGTTAAAAATTTAAGTAAAAGGATAAAAGTTAAAGATAAAGGAAATGAATTAAAGATAAAGGAAATGTCAACTTGAATGAAAGATAAAGGAAAAGTTGACATTTCCTTTATCTTTGATTCATTTCCTTTATCTTTAATTTTTATCCTTTTACTTTAAGAATTTAACATTACCATTAGGAAGCACCCAAGGAGCGCGCTCCTAGGATCCAGGAGCATCCTAGGGAGCATGGTGCTCCCAAAAGGGCAGGGAGCATCCCAAAATTGCCCAAGGCGTGCTCCAAGGGTGGCTCCCTGGGTACTCCAGTTCGGAGCAAGCTCCAGAGCCTCGAAGCAGGGGGGGGGCGATTTTGGTAACATAGATTGCAACACATAATATTTAGCACTAGCATTCACTCTTTAAGCATTGGTTCATATTTTCATCAACTTTGGGGCATTCACATTTAAAACTCTTGGGTTTTAGTTGGGCTTGAAACATTTTTCATAGTTTGCTCACATTTCTACTTCAACATGTGCCAATGCTTGATTGGACATCTTGGACTAGCAATGTTGAGCATTCTATGAGATTGACTTTGGGAAGGTTTTCTCATTCCTTAGGATTTATTGGGGTTGCATCTTGAAAGTAAGTTTGAATTGATTTTGTGTTAACATTCTGAGCTAAGACTTTCTCATCCTATACCAAATGATTTAGCTTAGAGTGACCATAGGATTTCCCCCCTAGGCTAGGTTTTCTTATTCTAAAGAGTGGAGCAAGGTCACCAAAGTGACTTGGACTAGCAATGTTGAGCATTCTATGAGATTGACTTTGGGAAGGTTTTCTCATTCCTTAAGATTTATTGGGGTTGCATCTTGAAAGTAAGTTTGAATTGATTTTGTGTTAACATTCTGAGCTAAGACTTTCTCATCCTATACCAAATGATTTAGCTTAGAGTGACCATAGGATTTCCCCCCTAGGCTAGGTTTTCTTATTCTAAAGAGTGGAGCAAGGCCAACAAGGTGACAGTGGGTGTTTTGTTTGATAGTGCCCCCATTTAGAAAGGTTCAAACTTTTTCCTGTAGGGAGAGTTTAAGTGGTAACAGAGCCAACTCCTCTTGAAGGATAAGTAGCATCACCAATGAGCTCCACACTCATGCCTCCCTATTGCTCCCAACATCTATTGAATAATGACCTGTAATATGTCATATGTCTCAAAGCTCTATTGTATACATACCATCCAACGCTAGACACAGTGTTAGAATATAGGAAAGAGAACATAGAAATACCCGTCCTGAAAAATCTACAATATGAAAAAGAAATAACCCTTCTAAGGGTCCAAGTGCTTCTCTCAAGCAACCTAAGGTTTCACACCCAACAACCTTAACAAGGTCAAGCACCTCTCTTGGCAAAACCACAGCTGAAATACCAGCTCCCTCTTACACCTAAAGTGATCTCTATTCTCAACCACAAAATCTCTAATACCATGTAGAAATTTTCAGCACTGGGGAAACTAATGCAACTCAGAAAATTTCACCTCTTTCCTAGAGGTTTCCCGGATTTTAACCATGTGAATGTGCAGACTTGGGACTATTATGAAATATAAATAAAAAGGTAGGAACAATGGACAATATTTCACCTCTTAACAACCCTAATCAACAATGCAATCCAAGAGAAAAGATACTAAAGTGTGCCACCAAGTTCCAGCCCACTAGGGCAATCTCATCATGCATAAAATAGACCTGAAATTCACTTTATGACAGTTGTAAATACAGCAGCAAATCTGCTCTATCTTCTTCAAAATTAATGTTAAATCATTTAACAATTTCAGCCTTAACTTATGTCAAATCAGCAAGACATACAAGTGCCAGAAATTACAAAACTAGATGGTTGAAAATTAGATCTGCAATAGGACAATTTTGTACAGCTGGAAACTTCATATATATGTAAAAAAATGAATTTCATGCATATACCATATCCTCATCCCAAGGCTAATACAATCCTCTAGCTCTCCAAAACCCTAGCTAGGGAAAACTAAGAAAACTCTAGCCAACACCAAGGAGCTCCAACAAACAAGCATTGCAGTAGCATGTCCTCCAAGGCAATACGCCTCCTCTTATCTACTCCTCAACAAGTACAATCTAGCGTTTATTCACAAAATCCTAATCTCCAAGTCTCCAAGGGATGAAATACTAACCCTAGTATTCAAGATGTGTTCCAAAAACTCCAAGAAACGCTCTCACCTCCAAGGCAAAAGAGATAAAAGTACAAATGAAGATTAACAAGAAAGCGGGAGACTAGTGTACTCCTCTAGTCACATCTCTAACACAAAATTATGAAAAAGAACGAGAATGATGAAAGAACTCTCTCCTTCCTCTATATATATGAGAGGTAAGGAGTAGGACACTCCATGAGATGTGTCCAATGCTCGTCCTCCAAGCCTTGTGCTCCATTGGGTACAGTCTCCATGCATGAACTCTATCACAATCTAAGCGTACCCAAGTAAACTCCATGCCTCCATGCAAACATCCAAGCTGCCCCATGTTATATAGGGCTCAATGCCTACCTCTTGAATGCCAAACGCTCCTCCTCCAATGCAAGGCATTCTCCAAGTAAGCAACCTCCTCCATGTGGCCAGCATGTAGAATGCCACCAAGCTATTTGAAGATCTCCAACGCCCTAAGGAAGAATTTCATGCAAGCACCCAATTAAGGTCAAGCAACCACTAAGTAAGCCATCTCCAATGTGCAAATCAATCATGGACAATAAAGGGTATAATCATACATGATGTACCCAAAATCTCACGAAGCACCCCCAAACATGGTGTAAACACTTGTGGAGTAACCCAAAAAGATAAAACCCCCAATTGTAGAGACTCTTCTTCTCTAATCTCTTTATTGCAAAACCAAGAGTTAACACAATTTGTAACCTATCCATTGTCAAAGGGAGAAAGGTCCAAATGGATCTTTATGCCAAGTCCCATCCCTTTCTATGACCATCAAAGTCCCAATGTAACTCCTAGGACATGAAGTACCAATCCTTCCAAGTCCTTGTACCAACACCTCATCCAGATATTTTGAAAGCATTGGTTCCACCAACTATATCAAATATCTCAAAAGGACCATTTATGTCGCCTGCGTGGATAGAAGTCTATATGCAATGATGGAAAAAGGATCCCCAAAAGTGCCTTTCCACTTATAGCCCTAACACCTTGTTTAGCTATCAACACTACCCCTTGAGCTTGTATATGAATCAAGACAAGCCCTCCAGCCTCCCTTAGCAATGTATAAATGCCCCATCATATTCACGAAAGGACTCCATACCCTCCTTGTTTAACCCATAGAAACTATCTCAAAGGCATTTCTAAATTCTTGCATCCTAAAGGCTAAAGTAGAACAAAAGGGGCAAAAAGAATAGAAAATATGACTTGCTACCATGATTCCATCTGTAATTGACTATAGTAATTCCACGTGATAGTGATACTTCTTGAGCGAACTGCTTCTAAGGTTTCAAACTCATTCAACACCCAATTCCATGGGTCTTTTGAAGACATGGCAACTCCAAAGGGAATACCCAAGTATCTTATAATCTAAACCTGATTGGATAATCTTTTGCCATTTATCAAGCAATATGAGAAATCCACTAACCCTGTCATCAAAGCCTCTAACCCAATCATGAGATCCTCTGTCTTTTCTTCACTTCCCACTACTAATGTTTCTTTGGTAAATATGTGCTAACTTCACATTGAGTAATCATTCACATTTAGGAAGGAGGAAGCCTCAAATCTATCCTACACCAAAGCAACTTCAAGGAGATATTCTAGATTCAAAGGCATCTATTGCAATACCATATAAATAGTGAGCCATGGATACCCTTGACTAATGATTCTTTGGAGTGAAATTGTCCCTTGTAAGTTGCTACTATCACAAAATCTAGTTGAAACATTCTAAAAGAGAGTGCTCACAACTCAAGTACAAATTCTCCCAAATCCCAACCAAGAGAGCATATCCAGTGGGAAATCGCACTCAATCGTATCACAGGCTTTGTCAATCTCCAAGGACAACACCTTTTGTCTAGTTTCCCATGCCCACTAAATATTTTTCAAATTGTAATTAGATTGTCTAGTTTGAAACAACCTTTAATAAACCACGTTTCTTTAAGGAGAATTATCCTTGTAATTATAGATTTAATCTTGTTGGCACGGACTTTCACTACAACCTCGTAAGATATTAGTCTTCGAGTGTGTAGGTTTTCACAATTAGTCATTATGATGCTTGAACTTTCTAGAAATAAATTGTGTTGGTAGTTTTGAAACGTCCAACATTTCGAGTGGACACTTAAAGTTGAAATGTTAGAAAAAAATGCCAAGGTATAGATTTAAAAGAAAATTGTTATCCATTAACCTTTGCTAAGGTATAGATTTAAAGGAAAAAGTTTATCTCTTAAACTTTTTCCTTTAAATTGCACTCTTTTCTATTGAAAAAATGATGCATGTAGGTAAATTAAAAAAACTTTTACAGCATACAACCAACATGCCAATACTTTTGCATATATGAGGATCATTGAAAGTGAGACAATCATAGAGAGAACACAAGTATACCCTGGGAAACCCTCTTGGGGTAGAAAACCAAGCCAAAACTTCTCTTTAGATTCTTCAACAAAGTACAATACCACTACAAGCCTTTAGAGTAACTATCTAGGACTCGGAGAGCTGAAACAATACCTTTGTTTCAGCACTTACAAACTTCACAAATAGCTGAACTAACACTTACAGTAACAGCTTGACAAAATCACCAAAAGATAACTGACTTTCCTTCTTGTTGTAGCAGAGTTATGGCAGCTTTAACACAGTCTTTGTAGCAGCTTTATATCCGCAAAGAACAACTGAAAACTTCAGCAAGAATAGAGTGCTTGAATCAGCAGTATACTTGAACAACTAGCTGCCATATACCAGCAGAAGACTCCAACAACTAGCAGCCATATACCAGCAGAAGATTCCAGTAGATATCAGTCATATACCAGCAAAATACTTCAACAAATAGATGCCTTGCCTCAGCAAAAGACTCCAGCAAAACAAAGTATACAAATGTTAAGTGAATGCCCCTTTTTATAAGTTGGTTTGGCTGCCCTAAGCAGCCCCCTATCAATGTATGAGAGCTGTATAACAATTGTCATACCTACCCTCCTTTGGCTTCCAAGAGTGACCTCCTAATCTTCTTAAGAGCCACCTCCTAAAGCTCCCAAGAGCCACCTCCTAATGCTCCCAAAGGTCACTTCCTTTGTCTCTTCTAGAGGCTGCCCTAAATTGTTGTCTTAGGATTGTATGGCAGTTGTATAACAGTTGTCATACCACCACCCTAAGCAGCCCCCCTAAGTATCCCCCCTAAGTTGGCCACTCCAATCGCAATAAGCAACCCTCTTAATCAGCCTCTGTAAGTTGGCCACTACAACCACCCTAAGCAGCCCTCTTAGAGGTGCTATGAGGTTGACACATGGCATATGGTTGTCTTGGCATAAGGTTGACACTATATCAAAACTTTATTTACATGGTTAGTTACAATAGGTAAAAGAGCTTCCAAAGCTATATAATTCAACACTCCCTCTTAGCAAGGAAGGTATTTTCCTAGTACCAACTATTACATCCATTTGTCTTTACTTGGCTATTGACTTGCTGATCCATGTAGAATCTGTTCATCAAGAGAAGTTTTGTATCCATAGATAGCATTGGGATCAGTGGCATCTCTGGTGAGCACACTGATGTCATTACAGGATTTTTATTCACTTAGTTCACCAAGAACTATTTGTGTAGTTTACCAAGAACTATCCTACTAGCCATATGCTAGAGGAAGTTATACAGTTCACCAAGAACTTTCGATTCACAAAGAACTGTCTTACTCAGTGCCAGTCCTTTTTCATACTGGATGAGTAATCTTAGAGCCAGTCCTTTTTCATACTAGATAAGAATAAAATAGAATAGCCCACATCCTACCTGTAAATGACTTGCCCCGCTATTGTCGTCAGAATCCCATATGCAGTGCCTTACTCCCTCTTACGAGGGACCAGTCCATGTTTGTCTCTAAAGTACTCAAACTTCACCTTTGACGGAGGTTAGGTTAGCACATCTACAACCTGCTCATTGGTAGCCACATAATGAAGCTTCATTGCTCCCTTTTCTACCACATCACGGATAAAATGATACTTGATTCCAATATGCTTTGATTTGTCATGAAACACGGGGTTCATTGACAACTTTATGCAACTCTGATTGTCACAGCAGATACTAGTAGCATCTAACTCAATATCAAATAATCTTGAAAGTGATTTCTGTAGCCATACATCTTCAGTACATGCTAAACATGCTACCATATATTATGCCTCAGTTGTACTGAGCGCAACACGGGTTTGCTTCTTGCTAAACCATGAGATCACATCTGATCCCAAACTAAAACAGCATCCTGATGTACTCTTACAATCTGTGACACTACCAGCCCAATCTAAATCAAAGTATCCCTATAGTTTGAACTCACAATCTGTATCATACTTGATACCATACTCAATGGTACCTTTCAAGTATCTCATCACATGTTTTGTTGCGATTAAATGAACATGTCTGGGTTCAACCATATACCGACTTAAAGTGTTCATAGCAAAACATATGTCTGGCCTTGTGTTCGTTCAATACATCAACGAACCAATCATTTGCCTATACAAAGTGGCATCCACTATCTCTGATGAAGTATCACATAATAACTTTGGATTTGTCGTCATAGGTGTACTCATGGATTTACAATCCATCATTCCAAATCTCTGTAGAATTTCCACAGCATATTTTCCTTGACTAAGACAAATCTCACCTGGATTATGCCACACTTCCAGACCTAGGAAATAGTGCATCTGACCCAGATCTTTCATTTTGAATTCTGAAGCAAGCTTCTTCTTGCAATCAGTGATTAGCTTTTTATTTCCCGTTGAGTGAAGTGGCTAACATAGATCCACACACATTTGAATGAATTAGATCCATAACTCATTTTGCTTTACCGTCACTGCTTGGAAAAGGCTTTTTCACGTTCTTTCCTTGTGCACATCCTTTGCACACACCATCATGGAACACTTGAATTTTTGGAAGGCCTTTCACCATCTTACTGACAATTGGTAAGGCTTTATAGTGAATATGAGCGAACCTTCTATGCCACAGTTCACATGGGTTTATAGTACTGTGTACTAAGGCTTGATCTGCCTTTCCTTTTAACTTGTATAACCCATCTTCATGTATACCAATTATAACAACATCATCAATATTATTTCCTCTCGGCCACATAAGAACTTGGCCATCGACAAAAACTACTCAGAATCCTTTCTCTTCCAATCTTGAAATAGATAGGAGGTTCTTTTGCAAACCAGGTACATATAAAACATTTTCCATTTTCAAATGTTTTTCTGAATCTAAGTTGTAAAAAGAATTCCCTACGCCCTTAATAGGATAGGAAGAGTTATCACCCAGTCTCACATGATAAGAAGAATCTTTCTTAGTCAGATTTGAAAGAGAGTCTTTAAAACCAGTCATGTGCCTAGAGGCACCACTATCCACAAGACATGTTTCATCATCATAATTTATTGAATTAGTAAGAGTTGCCACCAAAACATACTCTTCATCTGAATCTTATTTTCTCTCTCTCTTGAAAACAGCTTCATCATCTTCAGCAATATGAGCATGATGTCTTTTGTTTTTCCTCCTTTCTTTGACCTCTTTTATGAGAGGACAATCTCTAGCAAGATATCCTAGCTTTTCACAACATAAACATTTGAGTTTAGAATAGTCTCTCTTACCTTTCTCAAATTTCTGAAACTTCTTCTATGGAGGATGATTTTCCTTCTTTTGCTTTCCTTTCCTGAAATGGGTTGCAAGAGCTTGATCCTCATCATCACTTAGCTTTTCTTCTCTTGCTCCCAGTCATGCTTCTTATTGGAAAAAATCTTCCCACAGCCTGCTAAACTTTGTTAACTTACTTCTTGAATAGATTCCTCTTATGAAAGAGTCCCATGACTTCAGAAGTCCATTCAAAGTAGTCATTACTAACTCAACTTCTTCAATTGAGTCACCGATAGCTATAATTTGTTCATTAAACTCAGAAATTCTTGTAAAGAAGGCATGAATAGATTCATACTTTTGCATCTTTACATTTTTTAGTTGAGTCCTCAAAGCCATCTTCGTGTTTATGTTCCTTCCTTCATATAGACGAGATAAAGCATCAAACATCTCTTTGGGAGTCTTCAAGGATGATACATGAGGAATAAGATGGTCTTTTATAGAATCTGCAATTATTGTCTTTGCCCTTATCAGATTCTTCCTGTCCTTACCTTTAGCTTCTTCTTCCTCAAGTTTTGTAACCTCTTCCATAACATAATCTAATAAGTCATTTTCCTCCAGAACAAGGGATATTCTATACTTCCATGCCCTGAAGCTATCAGGTCCCTCAAGTTTCTCATCAAGCTTAGTGCTTGACATCATCTTGTCCTTGTTTTTGACTTCCTTCAAAAACTGAAACACTGTAGTCTCCTTCACAAATCTAATAACTCTCTGCAGAAATAACTCTCTGATACGATGTTGAAAAACTGATGCATGTAGGTAAATTTTAAAAAAAATTACAACATACAACCAACATACCAATACATATGCATATATGAGGATCACTGAAAATGAGACAATCACAGAGAGAACACAAATATACCCTGGGAAACCCTCTCAGGGTAGAAAACCCAGCCAAAACTTATCTTTAGATTCTTCAACAAAGTACAATACCAATACAAGACTTTAGAGTAACTAGCTAGGACTCAGAGGGCTGAAACAATACCTATGTTTCAACACTTACAAACTTCACAAATAGCTGAACTAACACTTACCATAACAGCTTGACAAAATCACCAAAAGATAACTGACTTTCCTTCTTGCTATCGCAGACTTATGGCATCTTTAACACAGTATTTGTACCACCCTTATATCAACAAGGAACAATAGAAAACTTCAGCAGGAATAGAGTGCTTATATCAGCAGAATACTTCAACAACTAGTTGTCGTATACCAGCAGAAGACTCCAGCAACTAGCAGCCATATACTAGCAGAAGACTCCAGTAGATATCAGTCATATACCAGCAAATATATGCCTTGCCTTAGCAGATGATTCTAGCAAAACAAAGTCTACAAATGTTAAGTGAATGCCCCTTTTTATAGGTTGGTCTGGCTGCCCTAAGAAGCCCCCTATGAATGTATGACAGTTGTATAACAGTTGTCACACCTTCCCTCCTTTGGTTTTGAAGAGTCACCTCCTAATGTTCCCAAGAGCCACCTCCTAAAGCTCCCAAGAGCCACCTCCTAAAGCTCCCAAAGGTCACTTCCTTTGTCTCTTCTAGAGGCTACCCTAAATTGTTGTCTTAGGATTGTATGACAGTTGTATAACAGCTGTTAAACCACCACCCTAAGCATCCCCCCTAAGTTGGCCACTCCAATCGCTCTAAGAAGCCCTCTTAATCAACCTCCCTAAGATAGCCATTACAACCGCCCTAAGCAACCCTCTTACAAGTGCTATGAGGATGACACATGGCATATGGTTGTCTTGGCATAAGGTTGACACTATATCAAAACTTTATTTACATGGTTAGTTACAATAGGGAAAAATTAAAATAGCTTCCAAAGCTATATAATTCAACATTTTCCAATATTTTGAGCTTCATTTGTCCCTAATGACAGGTGGAGTGTCCACTTGAAACGTTGGATGTTTCAAAACTACCTACATAATTTATTTTAAGAAAGTTCAAGGAGCATAATGACTAATTGTGAAAACCTACACACTTGGAGAGTAATCTCTTACAAGGTTGTAGTGAAAGTTTGTGCCAACAAGATTAAATCTATAATTACAAGGATAGTTCTCCTTAAAGAAATGTGGTTTATTAAAGGTTGTTTCAAACTAGACAATCTAATTACAATTTGAAAAATATTTAGTGGGCATGGGAAACTAGACAAAAGGTGTTGTCCCTGGAGATTGACAAAGCCTATGATACATTTGAGTGTGATTTCCTACCGGATATGCTCTCTTGGATGGGATTTGGGAGAATTTGTACTTGAGTTGTGTGCACTCTCTTTTAGAATGTTTCAACTAGAGTCTGTGTTAGTAGCAACTTATAAGAAACAATTTCACTCTAAAGATTCATTAGTCAAGGGTATGATCAATGTCATCAGTCCTATCGGCCTAAAGTTCCACTCGTGTATCATGGATATTTTATGTATTGTTGCCTTATCTCTAGGGTTTATGAGAGGTAAACACATTATTTAATGTTTTGACGGCTTGTATTATGTCAGGAGGGTGTTAGATCTCTCATATAAATAAGAGAAGTGTTATCACACAAATTGTAGTTTGGGCAAAGCCCAACCCAAACCCCAAGTGTGTGACACAACTGGGAACACCTATCATTGTCACCTCAATAGATGTCCCCCTCATTTTAGTGAAGGAGAAGTCCAACACAAGGGCAGCTTCCCGGGTGACCCTAGGGGGTTTGAGATGGGAGAGGCAAGGAGCTTGAAAAGTACCCCTATAGGTCAAGGTCAAGGATGAAAATGAGTCTTGGGTAAAGAGTCTTAGGAGGTGGTAAATGGTTGTTAAGGTTTTGCATCTGCAAAACAATGTTAGACCTGCCCAAACAAGACAATATATGATGATACAAGCCTCAAAACCAGTGGGGAATCAGCAAGAAACCTTGCTGTCCCAAAATTGCAGCAGTATAGAAAATATATATCAGCAGTAAAAAGACTATGGCAACTGCAAATTAAACCATCAAGATCAAGTGTATGATGTTGGAAAATTAAGCTAGTAATTAGTAGGCGATCTTCCAATATTTAAACCAAGACCTTGATAGCAAGAGAGGGCTGTTATAAAGTGTTATAAAGTGTTATCAACAAAGTATAATAACAGCCTTATGGCTGTAGCAAACTTTTGCCACAGAAGCAAGTTCTAGCCACTTAAATCAATAAGCAATCCACCCAAACAATAGCCTTTAAACTGTAGATCAATTATGACAGCTTGCAAGTGAATTTCAGCAGTAAAAAAGTGAATAAAGAGTGATAAAAGAGTCAGTTTGCTGCATCCCTAATGGTTGTAGCTTAACGCTTGTTACAGCAGCTTAATTACTTGGCAAATCAAGACATCCTTAGAGCACAAGATAGCTTAAAGCATGTAAAAATTAATTCCAAACTTGAACAATTCAATCTCCTTGAAATCACGTTTACCAATGCAACATAATTCAATCTCCAATGCAAAAGCTTAGTGCTTTATCTATCGGGTTATGGAGTCTCTTGTTTATGAGCTACGGTTTGTTACTCCTTTAGGGGTGTAAGCCCTTTTACTCCCTAAAGTAAACAAATCTTAGCAAAGTCTTGCTACAAGGGTGGCTACAAGGGTGTAAGCCCTTTTACTCCTTGTAGCAATCCTTTAAGCCTTTTCAACAACAATAAAAGAGAAATTCCTTGATGGAGGGTGTATGCCCTTATACTCATCCAATAGATTGATAAATTAACCTTGAAATCAAGAAGAAATACGCAAAATTGTAGAAATTCCTTACCTAATCCAAGTGATAGCATGCAAAACCCTTGTTTATCAAAGATATTCCACCACAATTGCCAAGAACAAGTATCCAAGAGATGTCGCTAGCCTTTCTTTCACCAATAGACAAGTAAAGCATCAATTTGCACAAGAGACAAGAGATAGCGAATTGCCCAAGTAGGACAAAAATTTCAGCCAAGAGTTATGTAATTCTCAAGTGAGATCATGTCTAAAATGAAAAAGAGATGGCCTCTATTTATATGAGGCCATCTAAACCAATTTTGTCCACATAAAATGTCAACAACAAATTAAAAGGAGGTCAGCACCCTTTACTTTCCTTTACAATTTACAAAAAATGAAATTTACATAAAGTAAAACCCTCAAATGGTGACGTCGTGCCCTAGAAGGGTCACGTTGAGCCTCAAGATGCAAGTCGTTGGGCCTCCAAAGGCCATGTGTCAATCTCTTATGAGCTAGAGTGTCATCATCATGCATCTTCTTCCTTCAAACCACATCCATCACTCCCAGAACCATCCAACCCACCAAAACCCTAGCCTCCACATGACGTCAAGGCTTAGAAGGTGACATCCTAGGCCTCCAAAGGCCATCATCCAAGTGCAAAGGGATATGATGTCATCCTTTAGTGTTGTCAAGGTGCCTCCAAAGGAAACGTTCATCACCTCATGTGCACAAGAGCTTCGGGATCCTTTGCCCATCCTGTGGGTTATGGCATCCATCTTTGGGGTCTTCAACCCCCCATGAAAGTCAAAATGGCATAATTCTTCCATGGAATGGATCTTCACCTGGTAAGGTCCTGCAAAGACAAAACAAGTACGCCCTCCAAGGGACCACAAGTCACATGTATCATGCCAAGTAAGCCATATTTAATAAAAGAACCACTCGAACATGTGCATTAAATTCCCCCTTTTCAAACTAAACAAATGCTCAAAGACCTTATAAAATTTTCCAAATTTAAGTGTGGGAGGGTTGTCATGGTGCCCTATTAGGTAGATCAATCCCCAAGTCAAGGAATGTTTCCAAAGAAGACCTTCTCTAAGTCATGTAAAAGAATATGAGGCGAATGGGGGTGTGACTTTTGGGCATGGGGTTTCTTGACATACAAGGGCTCACATTGTCTCATTTATGGGTGCCTTTGTAGAGGGTGTGTTGCATCCTCGTTTGCAATGCAACATTTTTCCAAACCCTTTATTGTCGTTAATTTATTATTGTCCAAAACATTGAATGCTATGTGCAATGGAATGTAAAGAGAACTACAATGCCACTTGAAGTTAGGAATACATTGAGTGCCATATGCAAGGAAAGTAAAAGACACTGCAAATGCAATCCCCCAACAAGCGGGACATTTATTAATTATGTGTTTTCTTTTATTAAAGGGTCCTTCCATTTTTTATGGAGAAGCATTTCATTGCTCTCAGGACCTTAGGGCGAGCATCTAGAGGATAATTAATGTCTTTTATCTCTTACCAGCTACAACACCTTTGGGCCTTTAGCCACTTATTCCCATGAAATGAGGTACAAGCCCTTCTTAGAATCAATAAGCCCGAAAATCCAAAAGATGAGGAAACGAAAGGAAAGAGGTGTGGAAAGCGATAAGTATGTGCGGGAATGGTGAGATGACCCTTCAAGGAGACCCCCTAGTAGCAACCCTTTTCCCGAGGGTGACCCACTTACTAGGAAACCATGTCAACCACCAAGGTGAAATGAGGCAAAAGGTATAATTTCCAAGCAAACGTTTTCATAATCAAGAAAGGATTCTTTGAAACATGTTCAATGCATCAATTATTAAAATGACACTTACCACGAAACCATACTTGTTACCTCATGAAGAAAGACCTGTTGTCCTTTCTGGACCATGCTAGTGTGGAGGACATTGTTGTTGTTGATCAAATGGTGATGTGTGGTGAGAAGAGGGGCTCTTCATGCTCATTTGGCTCTCAACACTCCATGTCTTCAACCTGCGAGCCTCGAGACAACATCTCCTTAGTTACCCCTAGCCTGCGGGAGTAACAAGAACCACTTCTCACTTTCAAATCATTGTTATTGGTAGAGATATATCAGTCATGTCTAATTCTACTTATTCTCTTTCATGAAGAATGTTATGGATGGTTAACTAGGGTGAATGTTTTTGGGGTGATGCTTGTGGATCTTCTACTACTTGGATGACATGGAAATTAGGGTTTTGATGGATGAGAGTTGTTTCTCTAGTGGTGGGGCTTCTTCCTCTTGGATCATTTTTTAACAGACCCTTCTTGTCAAAATCCTTGGAAGGTTTACTAGTGGAGGAATCTTCCCTAGTATCATCCCTTAAGATTTTAGGAGGATTCTCTAAGGTTAGTAGTGGACAACCTCTAAGCCTCACCCTAAAATCATCCACTTCATTCTCCAAAAGAAGAATCTCTTTTTGACCCCATATGCCCAAAAGAGTAGGCACTAGTCCTTTTCTTCATAATAGTCAATCATTATTGTTGAATTTTACTACTTTAGGGTTAAGGTTAGGGTTTATTTGCTGCAAAATTTCATTTTCAGCCATAAAAACCAAGATGTCTAGGGTGTTTAGGCATACTATTGACCTAAACTTTAGTGCTGAAACCCTAATTTAATTTTCTAAAGTGTTATTACAGCCATCTAAAGCAAAACGTCTAGGGTTTTACAGCTGATTTTTACTGCTAAATTTTCTGATTTTGTTGGCAAATAAAACCATAATTTATCCTAGTATGTAGCCCTATAATTCACTAGGTCATTTCATGATCAAAGGGCTATCATTTACTGCTGAAAATTGACTGTTTACTTCTGTCATACATTTACTATTGCTGAAAATTGATTATTTTACTGCTGTTATACATCAACTACTGTTGGAAATTACATGTTTCACTGCTGAAATAATCTCTCTACTATTAGAGATCATTTATTTTGTTGTTGTAATAATTCCTTTACTGCTGATATTTCACATATTACTTGCAAGGTTTATGTCAGCGTTAGTCCTTTTCTTGATTTCTAGTGTTTGGGGACCCTATTAAAATCATACTTGACTTGGAGAGCCTTTCTTCTAGTCTTAAATTGTAATGTTCCTAACTTGGCTAGTCTAGGAAACGCTGCTAATGTGTGTGTAGGATCAAAGGTTTACAGCATATAAATGATCATACAAATAATAAACGCGACAAAGGACTGCAAAGTTTGTATTATGATATCTCTGTGG
>SNQJ01S0052391.1:0-10245 GCA_010110895.2 Picea sitchensis
TGATTGGTACAAGCTTCCCAACTTGTCCCATAGTTTCTTAGCCTAGTCTTCACCCAAGACATTCATCAACACTGAATCTGCAAGACAAAGTTGAATCATACTCCTTGCCCTTCTCTTTATTTTCTTCCATTCTTCCCTCGACGTACATGTCGGAATGGTACCTGGATATATTGTTCCCATTGTTCTCAATCCACAAGGAGATCTTCAATTTTAAGCTTCCAAAGCTCAAAACTTTGGCCATTGAAGTTTTTGATCTCTATCCTCGAACTACTTGCCATTCTTTCAAGAACAACTTTAAATATTCTTGACTTGCAAATCTCACTAGACATAGGGTTCAGCTAAGATCCAAGATCTACAAACTTAATCTCTGATACCACATGTTAGGAAATAGAATTCCACACTAAACCTTCTAGGAAAGAAAAAGACAAATTTAAACAAGAAAATGAATGACAAAACAATAACAAAGTACACAGAGATTTTCCCGTGGAAGCCCAAATGGGAAAACCAACTTTCCTTGAGCTTATTTCTCTATTGTCGTATTATTTGTAGATGAATAAAGAGTGACATAAATAACCTTGGTCTACTCCTAAGACACAATCACCATCATACTCTCTTTCATTACACAAGAAAAACCCTATAGCTAATTCAACTTACATCTACATGACCAACAACCTCTAAAGGTTGATCTAACGATTAACTTTTTCAGTATTACAAAATGCCTTATTTATAGGCTTTACAACATGAAAAAACCTAAATCGTGGTGCCCATAAATGGTTACAAATCCATGCATATCATTGGCTGCAAATCCCGTGAATCTTGAGATTCTGTTAGAATCGACTACTAGTCATCCTCCATTTGGTATTTAGTCAATTTCCACTCGACCTCCTGACGACCTATTGTCGGCTGACCTGTCAACTTGTTGTCAATCACTTTGAATTTCCACTTCCCCGGTCGATCACTTCGACCCTCGGCTTGACCATCAAAAATACTTTCACTGCAAAGAATATAATAACCCAAAAAGTCCTCTATCATGATAATTAACATTATTTCTTCATATCCAAGGTGCATGTGTAAAATTTGTAGAGTGACCATACTACAAAATGAAAGTGATCCACATATCCAGATGCAAATCCATTCCATTTTTTGAAAGGCCATCCACTATGTTGTTCTTGTCCCTATATATGTGAGACAAAGAGATATATGATAAAGTTGTGAACTGCATTTGTTTATCATCATAAATGGGTTGTAAGGTGAAGCTTCTAATTTAAGCTTCCTTTTTTATCCATTTTATGACCAAGAGAGAGTCACCAAAAAATTGTATTTGTTGGACCCCATGTTCTTAGGATAGTTGAAGAAGTAATTTGAGTGCCATCAATTCATATAAATTGCTAGATTCTTGTTCAATACTCATTTTGAAGGATATAAATTGTGTGGAGAGAGACATAGGATTCCTTCTGCACCTCCTTTAGGAGGATTTCTTTGCAAATTTCCATCAAATAATTACCATGGGATATTCTTATTTAGTACCTCTTCTATGAGTTCATGCATGGAATTTTTTTCCTCCACCCGTGGGTAAGCGCTTGTGATGTTGAGAGACTAAATTGCACATTTGAGAAGGAGAGTCTCCTTTCCTTCAAATAAGATTAGGTTCTTAGCAAGCCATACTCCCTGAACTATGTTGAGGGGAAGAGATTTGATCTTATTTATATCCTTTCTAGAGTACCTAGATCTTAAGGATTCTTCTATCTCTCTTCCTTCCCATACTTTTTTCATCCCAATCATGCCTTCTACTTATTTCCAAACCTATTTAGTAAAGGAACATAATATAATTAGATGTTTTATGGTTTCATTTGCTTGTTTCCATAAGCTACACTAAATTGGACCATAAAGTTATTTTCTCGAAGCAGCTCCCATGTAGGATCCCTCTTATTTAAGATCAACCACATGAAAAATTTAGTTTTAGAGGGATACGTTAATTTCTAGATAAATATCCACCACCAAGCCTGATATCCCTTTAGACCTTCCTAAGTGACCGCTCTATAGCTTAATTTAGGCACATATGTTCTTAAGGGGTTTAGAGACCACATCAACCAATCATCATCTTCTCAAAGTTTAACATTGTTGTCTTTTAGAACGTTTGTATAACCCTTCCATTCTTCAACAAAATCTTCTTTCAATCTCATCTCCTCCTAGGCAAGCCATTATTGCAGCCAATCTATAGAACTCTCCCAATTCACAATTTGTCCAAGAGAGTAAATTCCTTTACTTATGATATCTTTGATCAGATGAAGAGATAATCTATGCAATTTTTTACTACCTATCCAAGGGTCAAGGTCCATTTGAACTTTCTCACCCTTGCCCACCTTCCAGATCAACCAATTGCCTACTAGTTATAAATTTGAATTCACAGTGTTCAAAATGTTTGAGGTGTTATGGAATTGTTTTTCTAGGTTTCTAACCCAATCTTCAATTGTAGTTGAGGCAATATATTTTACACCAATTACTTGGACCCACTATCATTGTCCCTGTAAAATCCTCCAAACGATTTTTGCAAATAGAGCTTTGGAGAAGAAAAAGGGATTTTTGAAACCCCATCCTCCACTAGCCTTTGGAATAACCAATTTTTTCCACCAAGCCAACACAAGTCCTTTATTTTTTTGATCTCACAACCATATAAATTTGTAGCATAGTTTCCTAATGATCTTCAACACACCTCTCAAAACCCATGCTAGTGAAATCAAATACCCTAATATTGCTTCCAATATATCCCTAACAAGAACCAATCTACCCCTCGAGAGAGCCATCAATTACACTAGATATTTAGTCTCTTTTTCACCTTGGCAATCAACTTAACTTCATGTTTTATGTCGTCCAAACTTATTTTTTTCTTTAAAAAAAAACAATGAAAGATGACACTATTGATTATACTATAACCCCTTGATGTCAAACACTTTCCACCTTTCTATTAGTATATTTTTAAGGAAAATTAACTTTTCTACAAATGTCCCCTATGTCCCCCATATCTACCCTCATACACCATCATTATGTTTTATTTAGTAATAACTCATGGGATTTTTTCCATAATCACATCTTCACATATTAAAGTCTCTTTATGATTAATTTAAAATAACTAGGCCTTCACTAATGAGGTTCCTTTTATTCCCATACATTAAGGCATGGCATAGTTTTTATTCCAATACATTAAGGCATGACATAGTTTTTATTCCTACCACTTTATTGTTACCCAAATCAATTTTTTTTAAGTTATCCACTACTCCCTAACCCTTTAGATGTCTTGGTCACTCTTGATGGTTCCTTTTCACGGGTGTTGTCATTGGTTTTGTTCTCGGTTTACAAGCATTATGAGCATGCCCCTCCCATTGTTCTATCTTGCATGAGTGTAATTCTTTTTCGCCTCTTTTAGTGTATCATGGGATGCACAACCTCTTGGTCCTCATTTGTTTGGAATTTATTTATCAATATGGTGGTAAAGTTTTCAAATCCATGGTAATATTTATTTATTTTTTTCATTTTCAGGTTGGAATTGTAAGAATGGGAGAATAAGGTCCATTCATGGATGTCAATTGGATTTAGTTTGGGTGGTTCAGAGAAATGATTGTTATCATCTCCACTCATGTTCGATTTCTACAAGTGACATGTTGAGCTCATAACGAGTATATAGTTGTAATGGCTTTGAGCTTTGTTGGGTCATTATTGACACTTGGAACCCAAAAACTAACCAATAATACATACATTACATCCATAAGTATTCTTCATATTGGGTGTCTTATGGACAAAACATGCCCTTCCTTTCTAAAATGACTTACACTTAAAGCGCGAGGAAGAAGTAGATAAAACTACAACTTGTACACCAAGTCTTACAAAGGTAGTAATAGAAGTAAGATACAGTCATATTTTATGCACTACTAACTTGGTTCCACTACACTCACTCCATTCTCAAGTTTGTGCTCAAATACATGGTAGTGATTGACACTAGTAATGGTTGATAACTATTCAATGTGATCTTGGGACTTGTTTTTTCCATTATAATTGTGTTAAGATTCTTGGTGCTCTTCTACTAAAGAGGAAGGTATTGTAGATATTTTGGCCTTAACAAGTTCTATGAGAGGAGAATCCTCTTGAATAATCTTCTCATCATCAGGTTTAATGGTTGAATCTTCTTGTAAATATCATTTGTAAGGATATTAATCATTATACACCAGGGGGATTCAATAGGGAGAATAAGAGATTCAAGAGAAACAAGATATATCTAATTTCTTTTAAGCTTGGTTCATGGGGATATTGATCATAGATAGGTGGAGATTCAATTTTTGGAACTATATCTTCTTATTCTTCCTTGCATGCTATTTTTCACTGCTTTTGTAACAAACATAGTTGCAAGTGTTAATGTCGTAGTTGTTGAGCAATGTGGGAAGATTCTTTTTTTAGTTTTCATAGAAGACACATCTTATTTTGGTACTCATTTATTCTCATATTAAAATCCCCTTCCATGATTATCAACATTTGTTGAGTTCTTATTTTCTTCTCTTTCTCATTAAACTTTGTTGCAGTTATTTCAATCGTTTGACCATACCTTCCAAAATTGAAACAATCATAACTTCTTCATTATTAATTTAAATCAACCATTTCATTTAATATTTAAAAGTGAAGGACATGCATTTCTCAATGGTAGAGTAAAACTTGAGAATTACTTCTAATAATTTGCTCAAAATAAAAAATATAGCCTCGATTGTAGCAAAAATACCCTAATACTAGCATATTTTAAACCTTAAATATCTTGGTCTTCCAATCTTCCATTTGAGAGATATTTTTCTAAACCTCGTATTTTTTCAAGTATAATCCATATTTGCAATTTGTTTGTGAATACTCTTGGAATAAAACCTTACTAGTGTCGCGACCCTAATTTTTTCGTTATGTCTTTCTTTTATTTTTCTCAAACACAACAAAAGTGAGATTGATTGAAGTTTTGATACTGATGAGAAATGTTCTAATACTTGGAATGGAGATAATTTGTTAAGTACCTGAATATATATGAATAGATCTGCAAATATACTTCAGAAATGACCTTCAATCTCAACAAGAATACTCCAAATCATTCACCAAAATATTCACACAAGAGTTTAGATCAAACCCTTGTGGTAGGGTAACATCATATATTATTCCTTATGGAAGGAATGCACTCCCAAGAAACACTTGTTTGCTATAATAAAAATATTCTCACCATGTTCATTACATTGCTCATCACTTTTGATGTTTGGGCAACATCAGGAAGACATTCTCCTAGATTAATAATTATTATATTTATAATATAAGGTATATTAAATATATATAATAAATAAGTAGTTATTTATTATCCAAGGGACGCATCCTTTCATGGATGGTCACCACATGTTCTCTATATATGGCACATTCATCATTGTAATCTATGATATCATCTCATATAAAAATTCAGCATGGTATCAGAGTGGGACTAAGCTTGAATCCCTCACGGGGGAGGGAAAATGAGAGATAGCTTGCATTTTGTGTGAAGATTTCTACATGCTTGCGTTGTGTTTTCATGACAGAGATGTGTAACCAAAAATATAATAGTATTCAAGGTTTAGCTCGTTATTATATAAATTAATTTACGTATCAACCATCGCTAATAACCCATAATCAATATGCACGACGAGAGAGCATCGAGATGGTTCATGGTCGCATATAATAGTCCACTTATTTAATAGAAATGGCCAGTGATGAAGATGAATTCCGCAAGGTGAACCCAGGGTCAAAATCCAAATGGCATCTAGACACGATAACGTGATTGATTCATGGATATGACGAGAAGTGTGCCAACATCAAAGGCTACCTGAAAACCAAAGAGTCGAAATAAATCCTCAATATTTGAATATATAGTGTGAGGGTTTGAAACTTACCAAGATAATGAAGCAATACAATGAGAAGATTGATTGCTTGAAACATTGATACAAGTTGTAGAAGCAACGGACGGAGGTCCGCAGTTTAGATCATGTCAATTGGCCTTTCATTGAAAGATAGATGATATTATGCAGAACTCGAGGCATGGGGAGAATGTATTGGAAGGGGGGTATTTCGAGGTTGCAGAGGCATTGGATTTTCCCTGAGTAACTGCACATCAGTTAGAACTGGAGATCCCTCCTCCCATCTCTGATTTGAATAGGTTTCTCTTGGCCGAGTTATGCACATTGAATAGGTTTCTCTTGGCCGAGGTATGCACATTGAATATGTTTCTCTTGGCTAAGGTAAAGAGTGCATAGATTATTCATACCCTTCGACTATAAGCAATGTGAAAAGGGTACGAAGGATGGAGAAGGCCATAAGCAATGCAGTGACACTGTAGATGGGAGATTATTTCCTTCTGTTGTAGCAAATCTCACCATGAAAATTATGGATTAAGACGGATTTGGTTACTGCGTTTGTAAAATGTGTTTGTGGTGAGTTGGCTTGCATTTCGGTCCATATCTACTAAAAGTAGCCATGTGTGACTAAGGTGGACTTCAAAAACGTGGCAGAGAGAGAAATATTTAAGAGGGCGGACTAGGCAATGGGCATATCTGATCCACACACCTCTTATCTAACAAATATGGCATAGTATTTATTTATGAAAGTCGACTAGAATGGATAGGTGCACTAGAGAGAGTCTCATGTTTGCAGATTAAATAAATCCTTGTATGGACTCAAGCAAGCTCCAAAAGCTTGGTATGCACGGATTGAAATCTACTTGACGAGACTTGGATTCTCCAAGAGTTATGTCGATCCAAACCTTTATTACAATTTTGTGAATGATGAACCTATGATTCTACTACTCTATGTTGATGAGTTATTTCTGACAGGTGTACATCCTCTCATTATTCAGTGTAAGAGGGAGCTAGCCTCTGAATTTGACATGAAGGATCTTGGTCTCATGCACTATTATTTGGGACTAGAAGTATGACATAAGCCTAGTGAAATATTCCTAGGTCATGGAAAGTATGTTGTGAAGATCCTTCATAAGTTTGGGATGATGAATTGCAAATCCATGGAAACTCCCATGGTGACAAACTTGAAGAAGTTGAGAGACTCTAATTATATTCTGGTAGAACCCTCCACGTACTGACGGTTGATTGTCTCATTGATGTATTTGGTTAATACCAGGTCGGACATTTTCTTCACTGTGAACACATTGAGCCAGTTCCATGTGGAACTAAGACATGACCATTGGATAGTCACAAAGCACATTTTGAGATATTTGCATGGCAGGCTAAATTATGGTTTAGGATATGTCTCAAACAATAATGTACAGTTGCAGGGATATATAGATTCTTATTGGGAAGGGAATGCAAGTGACAGAAAGAGTAATTCTAGTGTATGTTTCAGTTTGGGATCTATTATGATATCTTGGGCTAGAAAGAAACAAAATTTTATCGCACTCAACACTGCAGAGGCAGAGTGAATTTTAGTGTGTGATGCTTGTACGGAAGCAGTATGGTTTCGTAAGCTGGTTTCTGGACTATTTGACCAGGCACTGGATTCGACTGTGATAATCAAAGTTGTGTGAGGCTTTCATATAACCTCGTGTTCCATGACAAGTCTAAGCACATTGAGATCAAGTAATACTATATATGTGATAAATTCCAGAAGGAAGAAGTGAAGCTCCAGTACATCTCCACCGATGAGAAAATAACAGATATTCTGACAAAGCCTTGTCCAAAGGGAAGTTTATATACTTCAAGGACAAGTTGGGGCTTGTGGATATTACTCCCTTGGTTTTGTACCATTGGCGAAGATTGTGTGCATCTGAATAGTATTTGTACGATGGTTTTGTACCACTGGCGAAGATTGTGTGCATCTGAACAGTAGTTGTGTGCTACTACAGTGGTTGCGTACCATTAGTAGTGACTATATGTCACTGGATGGTAGTTGTGTGCTACTAGAAGTGGTTGTGTACCACTGGCGGTGATTGTGTATCACCGGAAAGTAGTTGTGTACTACTATGGCTTGGCACAATCATGTTCTATTGGATGGCATTGTGGTAGTTGTGTGTTACTAGTTTATTTCCATGGAGACTACTAGATCACTTGGGAGTAGTTGTGTGTTTCTTGATCGCAGAGACTGTGACAGATGATTTGATTTACTGATAGCATGGTAGTAGTTTTGTGTTACTAGTTGATAGAAAAGTATTCAGTGGACTACTATATGAAAGACATCGTGGAAAGATACCTCCCTAGATAAGAGGGTGTGTTGATGTTTTGGTAGCTGCGGGAGGAAATTTCCTCTAGACAACCTTTCTTTGAAGAGAATAAGATTCCAGAAGTCTAGGAAGACCATTGAAAAGAAGGAGAATATCTCAGAGAGAATCAGTTGGCTCAGACGGAGAGCCGCAGAGGAAGTTTCCCCTCAGTTCAGGTGGGAGAGAGACATCTCCAAGGACTGATAGACAAGTGTCAGGAGTCTAGGGAGAAGTTTTGTATACTTCAGATACAAGCTTGGAATGATGTAGAATGTCTCCCTTGTTGAGAGGGAGTGTTTATATTTGTGCAACATCAGGAGGACATTCTCATATATTAATAATTATTATATTTATGATTGTTGTGAGGGAAATCTCCTTACGGACTAGCAAATAGGGTTAGACTTTGCATGCAGATATGACCTTTAGAAAATCTACTTTCTACCTTCGTCCCCAGACTTAAATCCCATTTCTTTTTAGTAAATGCATGGCTAGATCAACCTACCTCGTTCCGGGTGTTCGATGTCGATCCCTTGTCGCACTTGATTACTTGTTCACGGTTCTCCTTTCCAATGCTGACCTGCATACAAGACAAGAAAAACAACACATGCATACTACCTATAGAATAACGGGTTAGAAATTCAAACATGTACTTAGCAAATTATGAATAACTCATGAATTGGGACGGGAAAAGCACTTTCTTTATTACTTTGAATGATTCAACTTACAAAAGTTGAGACCGACCACCGCTCTGTGAGCCTGATCCCGGGCTCCTCTTCAACTTTCCTCCAACTGCTTTTCTTTGTATCTCCTTTGGCACAAGGAAGGCTAAAGGGTTAGGACAATGGGAATACGCAAATGGGCAGAGTTTCTTCGCTATATTTTTCCTCTTCCAAATGGGACCCCTACCCCTTCTTTTATAGGCTAGAAGGAGCTAGGTATTTGGATGAACCCTCAGTCATGCATGGTTGGGAGTTTCAGTTAACTCACCCATAGCTTTTGTGTTCCATCAGCAACTTTCCTTTTTCGTGCTTTTGTCAGTCCAAGCGGGTTGTTTTGGGTCAGCCAGCATGTACACGCGTGCAGTAATGGAGTAGGGCGTGTGGGCCTTTATAAAAGAGGTTTTTTAAAGAGTTGTTCAGCAATGCTTTGGCAAAGAAGGGATATGAGATGGTCTGATGCCAGGTAAGCATGTGTGGTGCAATTTAGGGTTATAACAGATGCCCCCTAATGTGTGAGGTCATAAGAGCATCTGATGGCCTAAATACATTACCAATCTTTACTGATGTGTCGAACGATTAAGCCCGAGGATCAGGAACCGAGAGGTGTCATCTTCAAAATAAAAAATGTCTCACTGAGGCGGGCATACCCATGCTCAGGATAAAGTAGAAACATGGCTACCAATCAAATACATTATCGATCCATGTCATATAACTATATAAAGAGTATCCGTGAACAATACACAGCAGAGCTACATCTCGAAATCGAAAAGATATGCATATAAAGTATCTGTCTTCTAGAAGTTGATACGGCCTGATGGCTGGAGATGAGATCTTTAGAGCTCGAGAAACAACTTCAAAATATTCAAAACTAGGGTAGGAGTGTAATATGAGTGTATGACTACACTACCCAGAGGTCTTTGACGGCTCGTTGGTCTTGGACTTGATAATCTTGATGATCATACTGGAGGCTTCAGTGATTTCGAACAAGGACTTGATTGGATGTTCAGGATGGCTGGGTATGAGGGCAAGAGACATATTGCAGAGGGGTCGACTCAAGCTTGGTGACAAACTTCCCTTGGACAATCGCATGATAAATGATAAGACTCAGGCAGCATGGCATTAATCATAAGTCTACGAAGCAAGAGGCAACGCAAACTCTCCATATGTTTGGAAGGATAACCAAACGGTGGAGGACACAACTCTATATAACGAGAAAAAGCTTCCTAAGGTCGTACCACATCCCATAGTCTAATGAACAAACGGACAGATGTGCTTTAT
>SNQJ01S0052391.1:10255-35455 GCA_010110895.2 Picea sitchensis
TTTTCGTCGGAGTTGACTGCTCCCCCGAAGAGATTCAAATCTACAGAGATCTTTTCAAAGAATTCCGCGACGTTTTTGCCTGGTCTTATGAGGAAATTCCAGGTATTGACCAAAAAATAGTTGAACATGAGATTACAACGTATCCTGATGCCAAGCCTATTCGACAGAAGCTTCATCCAATTAATCCTAAGAAAGCAGCAACCATTAAGGTTGAGGTTGAGAAATTGCTAAAGGCAGGTTTTATCTATCCTATCCATTTGACTCAATGGGTGTCAAATCCTGTGTCGGTCAATAAAAAACAAGGCACGATTCATGTATGTATCGATTTCCATGATTTGAACAAGGCATGTCCCAAAGATAATTTTCTAACACCATTCATAGATCAGATCATTGATGAATGTGCTAGTTGCGAAGCCTTTTCTTTCATGGATGGTTTTTCGGGATATAATCAAATACAAATCAAACCCGAAGACCAACACAAAACGACATTCATTTGTCCTTGGGGTACATTCACATATCGTAAGATGCCTTTTGGTCTTAAAAATGTTGGAGCAACCTTTCAGTGGGCCATGTCTTTTGCTTTCCATGACCTTAAGCATATAGTCGAGGCCTATCTAGATGATTTAGCATCGCAATTTCGCAAGAGAACGAATCATCCCACACACCTTAGACTTATCTTCGAACGTTGTCGCTACTTTCGGATTCGCTTGAATCCAAATAAGTGCAACTTCTGCGTAACGTCAGGACGTTTGTTAGGTTTCATCATATCAATAACAAAGATCATGGTCGATCCTCTCAAGGTGGAGGCAATAATCCAGTTTCCCCCCCCACGCACAATCCTTCAACTTCAGAGTCTACAAGGCAAGGCGAACTTTTTACGATGCTTCATCGCCAACTATGCCGAAATCACCAAGGGATTTATGCGCTTACTGAAGAAAGATGTTCCTTTTTACTAGGACGATGCCGCTCAATGCTCTTTCGACGCATTAAAACATGCCCTCATAACTGCCCCTCTGCTCCGGCCACCTAACTATAACAAAGATTTCTTGTTATATCTGGCTGCAACAGAGTCAACCATTGGCATGGTTTTAGTTCAGGAAGATGACTTGTTCTCAGAATACGTGATCTATTACCTGAGCCGAGGCCTCGTAGGACAGGAACTCAATTATTCTCATATCGAAAAACTTGCGTTGGCAGCAGTTCATGTTGTTCAACGGTTCCGTCATTACGTTCTGTTTGGAAAGACCACCATCATTGTTGTCATGAATCAATTCCAGTACATGTTGACACGACGGGTAATAGGCGGAAAAATCAGTAGATGGATAGTCATCCTCCAGGAGTTTGACTTAGACTTCGTTTCAACAAAGTCCAAAAAGTCATTGGTCTTCGCAGAGCTTATTTCGTAACTTCTGGTTGAGTCAGGTGACGCTATGCCTGAAGAATCGCCTATCCGAGGAGATATGTTTTTGATCACATCTTCGAATCCCTGGTACGAAGATATACTTACCTATCTCCAGACTTTGAAGTGCCCCACTTCTCCTTCTCGTGATGAGCGTCGACGTATATGCCATCAAGCTAAGAATTATCTCATACTCGATGATACATTGTATCTGAGAGGTGTAGACTGCATCCTATGCCGATGTATCACTCATGAGGAGGCAGTTGTCGTGCTTAACGATTTCCATACCAGAGCTTGTGGCGGTCATTTGTCTAGGTTGGCGACAATGCAAAAGATTCTATGAGCAAGTTACTTCTGGCCGACACTTATCAAAGATTTTATCGAATCAGTCAAGAAGTTCCATTCGTGCCAAATGTTCTCTTGGAAGATGAGGGCACATCCTGCTCCTATGTTTCCTGTCATCACCGTTGGTCCCTTCACTAAGTGGGGGATTGATTACACCACATGCAACCACCCTTCAGCAAGGGGGCATCGCTATATCATCGTAGCTGTCGACTACTTCACAAAGTGGGTTGAAGCTATGCCAACATTTAAAGATGATGGAGAGACTGCAACTCTCTTTTTATTCAACCAGATCATAGCAAGGTTCGACGTCCCGAGGGAGATTTTCACTGACCATGGCAGTCACTTTCAGAATCAGATGATGACCGAATTAACATCAAAGCTTGGGTTAAGGAAAGAACATTCATCAATGAACAACGTCGTGATGTGGCCCTGGTCAATTAGGCTCACAAACATAAGGTCAAGTGCCAATATGATAGGTCTGTTCGTCCTCAACTTTTCTCTGAAGGCGACCTTGTCCTGGTCTATGACCAAGATAAGGACCCCTTGGGGGCAGGCAAATTCAAACCCTTGTGGTTCGGGCCTTTCATCATAAAAGAGGTATTAAAAAAGGGTGCCTATCGTCTGGTTGATTTCGAAGGGAATGCTTTGGCAGAGACTAGAAATGGGCTCTACCTCAAGAAGTATTACTCATAGGCAGGTCACTGTGGGTAACTTTTTGTAACATATGTATAGACTTTGTACTATTACTTTTTAGTTTCTTTTAAGTGTTATGGACATATCATTGATGCTATCCTTTGTCACTGTGGCAGATGTCAAGTGATTCCGAGGTGTTCGTTGGGTATGCAGACGGTGCTAGTCGGCACACTCAGAGGCTTTCCTCCGCAACTCGGGTAATCTTTACGCCTCAAGGCCAATTGTTATCTTCCGGAGGTATATGCTTAGGTGACACCACAAATATTGTCGCCGAGTATGAATTTATTGAATTACTTCATGACGCTTTGTCATTGGGTATCTCTTACCTCTGGGTCTATCTTGATGCTCAACTGGTTGTGTCTCAATTAAACAGAGTATATTGGGTTCATGATCCAACTTTACACCGATGATTCCTTAGGGTACGTCTCTTAGAAAAAAACTTTGATTATATTACATATTTTCATGTTCCTCCTTAAAGCCGCCCTTAGAAAAAAAACTTTGATTATATTGCCATTTTCGTGTTCCTAGGAGATTAAACTAAGTTACCGATACTCTGAAGCTAATCAAATTTTAGATTGAGTATCTTGGGTATTAGCTGTCTAATATTCAGAGACAATCCGTGTGGACCTATGGCTGACCTTTTAAAGGTTGACGTCCACCGAAAAAATGAAATGCAAAGCAAAAATGAAGAATTGAATAGCTAGATAGGGAGTTTGTAATTTCATTTGGTCCGGGGATGGAAGTTCGTTTTATCCAATCAACTCCCAGGAATCACCATTTTATCAAGGGGTCTTTGGTCAGCAGAGTCAATTCCCCAAATCAACAATGGTGATAAATGAGCTGCCAACTCTATTTATAGACTTTGGCCTATTTTGTCACTTCTTTGGCCTCCTACTACTTTCTTTATACCAAAACCATTTAAAGTGATTCAGGAGTTGCATAGGAAGGACTTGATCGGGTATTGGGACACTTTTTTTTTTTTTTAGTTTTGAGTATTTTTTGACAGTCCGTGGAAAAATCTCAGGTAATCAACTTGAGCATATAGGGTTTCACCTGGATTTTTGTATCTCGTTGTTCTTTCTAAGCAGGATCGGGATCCCATCAGGGTTGCATACAGAACCCCATTCTGCTTTAGAAGTGTCAGAATCTCATGGTAGATTTTACCGGAACATGGATTCCCTAGGAGATCCTGGTTGCATTATGGTGCATTCATGCTGTCTCTAAAAACACTGTAGGCCTCATTGAGAGTCCCATATAGTCTGGTCCCACAAGGAGTTTGAGCCTGACGGCTGGGATTCTCTCGCCTTGACCTCCTCACCCTGCCATGACTCTAAAATATAACGGGTCTTTAAGCCATTTCATGCCTTCTAAATATGAGAAAAGATTGCTGAAAGATCTTGTGGCCTTCAAAGCACCCGTTAAAATGAAGTTTGAAGTCACATCTGTCTGGTGGTATTTTACCCCTTTTTTAGTTCGGATGGTCAACTGTACGAACAAAGGTATACTCTATGGAATCCCAACTCTATAGAAGAGTACTCTCGTGTATAATTTTATCCCTTTTCGGGCCTAAGGGACTAAATTTACGAAGAAGGAACCCCAACGGAGTCCATATAGTTAAGCTCTTTTCAGGACTCCTAAAATTGAAAAGATTGCTGAGTGACCCTATTCCTTCACACTCGTAAAATTGGTCCAGAAGCATTCCTGACGGAGTCCATAGTTAAGCTTCTTTTTCAAACTCCTTAAAACAGAAAAAATGGCCGAAAGGATATTGTCTTTATCATTAATTTGTTAAAATGGTTTTGAATAGACGTCTCTTCGGTGCTAATTTTAACCCTTTTCGAACTGACTAGACTAATTTCGAAATGGTACCCCAATGAGTCTCCCTTTTTTTTTTAGACTCTCTAAATATGAAACCAACAGCTTAATTTCTCTTAAATTTGCTAAAATTACATCAAAGGACGTTACCATTGTGTGTTTTGTTAAATCACATTTTCATACCTTATATATCAGCCTTGTAAATAATTTGCGTTTGCGTTTTAACATTTTTGGCCACTGGAGGATTTTTTCCCCGAGTATCATTATTTTGAACATCAGTCTCTGTCCCTTGTGCCTTGAACTTGTATATGTTTGCAACACTCATTCCTCCTTTCTTTGTAATGTAATAATATTCCTTTATTCTTTTTCCACAACTATTGAAAAGGACAAAAAAAATCAAATATACCCCAAAAGAGGAAGGGAAAAGTATTTTTTTTTTTTGATTTTTTTTTTTTGGCAGCATTATGAGTCGTCCTTTGATAAAGCACATCTGTCCGTTTGTTCATTAAACTATGGGATGTAATACGACATTAGGAAGTTTTTTTTCTCAAGAGTATAGAGTTGTGTCCCCACCGCTTGCTATCCCTTCCAAACATATGGAGAGTTTCAGGCTGTCTCTTGCTTCTTAGACTTATGATTAATGCCATACTGTCTGAGTCTCTTATCATTTTTCATGCAATTGTCCAAGGGAAGTTTGTCACTGCTTCTGAGTCGACCCCCGCACATAGCCCTGCCCCTCATACCCAACCTCCCTGAACATCCAATCAAGTCCTTGTCTGAAATCACTGAAGCCTCCAGTCTGACTGGCTATCAAGATTATCAAGTCCAAGTGACCAACGAGCTGTCAAGACCTCTGGGCAGTGTAGTCGTACACCCATATTACACTCCTACCCTAGTTTTGAATATTTGAAGTTTTTCTCGAGTTTTAAAGATCCTATCTCCAACTAATGCCGTATCAAACTCTAGAAGATGGATACTCTTTATATGCATATATTTCTTTGATTTCTGAGATGTAGCCTACAGCTTTGTTCACGGCCACTCTTATATAGTTATGGACATGGATCACAAATGCATTTGACCGGCAGCCATATTTCTACTTCATCCTAAGCATGGGTATTCCTGCCTTGGTGAGACATTTTTTTTATTTTGCAGACAACACCTCTTGGTTTTTGATCCTTGGGCTCAATCGTTGGACACATCAGTAAAGATTGGTAATGTATCGGCCATCAAATTCTCTTATGAACTCTCACATTAGGTGGAATCTATTATAACCCTAAATTGCACCACATGCTGCCTCGCATCGTAATTATCATCTCATATCCCTTCTACAAAGCACTGCTGGAACAACTCTTTAAAACCTCTTTATAAAGGCCCATGTGCCTCGCTCCATTACTGGTAATGCGTGTAGATGCTAGCTGACCCAAAACAACCCAAGGCTTGGACTGGACAGTGCATCAAAAGGAAAGTTGCCATGGAACATGTGCTATGTAAGGTGAGTTAACTGAACTCCCAACCATGTATGACTGAGGGTTCATCCAAATACCTAGCTCTTCTAGCCTATAAAAGAAGGTAGGGGTCCCATTTGGAAGAGGGAAAATATAGCGAAGAAACTCTGCCCATCGGTGTATTCCCATTGTCCTAACCCTTTAACCTCCTTTAAAAGCAAAGGAGATACAAAGAAAAGGTTGAGGAAAGTCGAAGAGGAGGCCCGAGATCAGCTCACGGAGTGGTGGCCGGTCCCAACATTGTACACCCATTCAAAGTAGTAAAGAAAGTGCTTTTCCTCCTGGGTCCCACCATGAGTTATCTATAACTCCATAAGGCTATTGCCTGAATTCTAACTCATATTCTATAGGTAGGCATGCATGTGTTGTTGTTTTGCTCCTGTATGCAGGTCAGCATTGGAAAAGAGAACCGTGAACAAGTAATCAAGTGAAACAAGGGATCGACATCTGTCTGAACGAGGTAGGTTGATCTAGTCATGCATTTACTAAAAAGAAATGGAATTTAAGTCAGGGACTATAGAAAGTATATATTTTCTATAAGGTCATATCCGGTAATACTGCAAAGTCTAACCCTATCTACAGTCCGTAAGGAGGATTCCCTACAACAATCATAAATATAATAATTATTAATATATGAGAATGTCCTCCTGATGTTGCACAAATATAACACTCCCTCTCAACAATAGAGACATTCTACATCATTCCAAGCTTGTATCTGAAGTATACAAACTCTTAGACTCCTGACACTTGTCTACTGTCCCTTGGAGATGTCTCTCCCAATCTGAACTGAGGGGAACTTCCTCTTGCGGCTCGTCTGAGCCAACTGATTCTCTGAGATATTCTCCCTTCCTTTCAATGGTCTCCCTAGACTCTGGAATCTTATTCTCTCTAAAGAAAGGCTGGTTCAGAGGAAATCTCCCTCCTCCATGTTCTGGCCTTCCCCAAAACATCAACACACCCTCTTATCTAGGGAGGTGCATCTTTCCACGATGTCTTTCATATAGTAGTCCACTGAATACTTTTCAATCAACTAAAATACAAAACTACTACCATGCTATCAGTAAATCAAATCATCTGTCACAGTCTCCAATACTATGTTGCAATCATCCAGTAGCACACAACTACTCCCAAGTGATCTAGTAGTCTCCATGGAAATAAACTAGTGGGAATAATACAAATCACCACAATGCCATCCAATAGAACACATGATTGTGAGCAAGCTACAGTAGTACACAACTACTTCCGGTGATACACAATCACCGCCAGTGGTACACAACCACTCTAGTAGCACACTACTACCATCCAGTGACATAGTCACTACTAATGGTAATGCAATCCAATCAGGTAGCACACACAACCACCTGCCTGTGATGCACACAATCTCAAGCAGTGGTAAATAAAACCATCGTACAAATACTATCTTAGATGCAATACACCAAGCAATGGTGTACAAAACTAAGGGAGTACATTCATTAGTGTTCCCAACTTGTCCTTGAAGGAGCAAAACTTCCCTTGGATGTAAGGGCTTTATTGGAATATCTGTTATCACTGTAGACAAAATGAGCTTCCACTCTTCCTTCCTGAATTGCATTTCACATATATAGGTATTTGATCCTTACAATGTGCTTAGACTCTATTTCAAGTGGAACACACGAGCTGCATGAAAGCCTCTGCTACAACTCTTCAGGACACTGCTGTGCCGAATCCTTGTGCCTGGTCAAATAGTCCAGAAAATCCCAGCCACGGAACTATACCGGCCTGCATAAGCATCACATATACATTAATTCAAAATTCACTCTGCCTCCTCAGAAAGTTGAGTGCGATAAAATTTTGTTTCTTTCTAGCCCAAGATATCATAATAGATCCCAAACTAAAACACATACACTATTTGCCACTCTGCATTCCTTCCTCCCAATAAGAACTATATATCCTTGCAGTTTTACATTATTGTTTGAGACATATCCTAAACCATAATTTAGTCTTCACATGAAATTATTTCAAAATGTGCTTTGTGACTATCCAGTTTGTCTTAGTTCCATATGGAACTGGCCTAATGTGTTCATGCAAGTTGTTCGTCCGAATCTGGTAATAAATCCTAAATACATCAATGAGACAATCAACCGTCAGTACGTGGAGGGTTCTACCAGAATATAATTAGAGTCTCTCAACTCTCTTCAAGTTTGTCACCATGGGAGTTTCCATGGATCTACCTGGTAATTCATCCCAAATTTTAAGTGAAGGATCTTTCAAGGCACATAATTTCCAAGGACCTAGGAATATTTCACTAGGGCTTATTATGTCATACTCTAGTCCCAAATACAGTGCATGAGGACCAAGATCCCTTCATAAGCAAGCCAAAATCTAGAGGCTAGCCTCTTGCAGCACACTGAATAATGAGAGGATGTACACCTGTCAGAAATAACTCATCAACATAGAGTAGTAGAATCACAAGTGCATCATTCAAAAACTTGTAATAAAGGTTTGATCGACATAACTCTTTGAGAATCCAAGTCCACCAAGTAGATTCTAATCCGTATACCAAGCTTTGAGCTTGCTTGAGTCCATACAAGGATTTCATAAGCCTGCAAACATGCATGAGACTCTCTCTAGTGCACCTATCCATTCTAGTCGACTTTCATAAATAAATACTATGCCATATTTGTTAGATAAGAGGTGTGTGGATCAGATATGCCCATTGCATAGTCCGCCCTTTTAAAACTTTCTCTCTCCTCCACGTTTGTGAAGTCCACCTTAGTCACACATGGCTACTTTTAGTAGATATGGACCGAAATGCAAGCCAACTCACCACAAACACATTTTACAAACGCAGTAACCAAATCCGTCTTAATCCATAATTTTCATGGTGATATTTTCTACAATAGAAGGAAATAATTTCCCATTCACATCATCACTGCATTGCTTATGTCCTTCTCCGTCCTTTGTACCCTTTTCGCATTGCTTATAGTCGAAGGGTATGAATAATCTATGCACTCTTTACCTTAGCCAAGAGAAACATATTCAATGTGCATACCTCGGCCAAGAGAAACCTATTCAATGTGCATAACTCGGCCAAGAGAAACCTATTCAAATCAGATATGGGAGGAGGGATCTCCAGTTCTAACTGATGTGAAGTTACTCAGGGAAAATCCAATGCCTCTGCAACCTCGAAAGACCCCCCTTCCAATACATTCTCCCCATGCCTCGAGTTCTGCATAATATCATCTATCTTTCAATATGAAAATAACTGACATGATCTAAACTGACCTCCGTCCGTTTCTAACTTTGTATTTCACTGTTTCAAGCAATCAATCTTCTCATTGTATTGCTTCATTATCTTGGTAAGTTTCAAACCCTCACACTATATATTCAAATATTGAGGATTTATTTCGACTCTTTGGTTTTCAGGTAGCCTTTGATGTTGGCACACTTCTCGTCATATCCATGAATCAATCACGTTATCGTGTCTAGATGCCATTTGGATTTTGACCCTGGGTTCACCTTGCGGAATTCATCTTCATCACTGGCCATTTCTATTAAATAAGTGGACTATTATATGCGACCATGAACCATCTCGATGCTCTCTCGTCGTGCATATTGATTATGGGTTATTAGCGATGGTTGATACGTAAATTAATTTATATAATAACGAGCTAAACCTTGAATACTATTATATTTTTGGTTACACATCTCTGTCATGAAAACACAACGCAAGCATGTAGAAATCTTCACACAAAATGCAAGCTATCTCACTTATTTTCCCAAGCCCTCCTATGAGGGATTTAAGCCTGGTCCTGCTCTGATACCATGCTGAATTTTTATATAAGATGATATACAAATAGATACTTTTTTATAATTATGAGTGTTTCATATATAGAGAGAACATGTGGTGACCATCCATGAAAGGATGCGTCCCTTGGATAATAAATAACTACTTATTTATTATATATATTTAATATACCTTATATTATAAATATAATAATTATTAATCTAGGAGAATGTCTTCCTGATGTTGCCCAAACATCAAAAGTGATGAGCAATGTAATGAACATGGTGAGAATATTTTTATTATAGCAAACAAGTGTTTCTTGGGAGTGCATTCCTTCCATAAGGAATAATATATGATGTTACCCTACCACAAGGGTTTGATCTAAACTCTTGTGTGAATATTTTGGTGAATGATTTGGAGTATTCTTGTTGAGATTGAAGGTCATTTCTGAAGTATATTTGCAGATCTATTCATATATATTCAGGTACTTAACAAATTATCTCCATTCCAAGTATTAGAACATTTCTCATCAGTATCAAAACTTCAATCAATCTCACTTTTGTTGTGTTTGAGAAAAATAAAAGAAAGACATAACGAAAAAATTAGGGTCGCGACACTAGTAAGGTTTTATTCCAAGAGTATTCACAAACAAATTGCAAATATGGATTATACTTGAAAAAATACGAGGTTTAGAAAAATATCTCTCAAATGGAAGATTGGAAGACCAAGATATTTAAGGTTTAAAATATGCTAGTATTAGGGTATTTTTGCTACAATCGAGGCTATATTTTTTATTTTGAGCAAATTATTAGAAGTAATTCTCAAGTTTTACTCTACCATTGAGAAATGCATGTCCTTCACTTTTAAATATTAAATGAAATGGTTGATTTAAATTAATAATGAAGAAGTTATGATTGTTTCAATTTTGGAAGGTATGGTCAAACGATTGAAATAACTGCAACAAAGTTTAATGAGAAAGAGAAGAAAATAAGAACTCAACAAATGTTGATAATCATGGAAGGGGATTTTAATATGAGAATAAATGAGTACCAAAATAAGATGTGTCTTCTATGAAAACTAAAAAAAGAATCTTCCCACATTGCTCAACAACTACGACATTAACACTTGCAACTATGTTTGTTACAAAAGCAGTGAAAAATAGCATGCAAGGAAGAATAAGAAGATATAGTTCCAAAAATTGAATCTCCACCTATCTATGATCAATATCCCCATGAACCAAGCTTAAAAGAAATTAGATATATCTTGTTTCTCTTGAATCTCTTATTCTCCCTATTGAATCCCCCTRGTGTATAATGATTAATATCCTTACAAATGATATTTACAAGAAGATTCAACCATTAAACCTGATGATGAGAAGATTATTCAAGAGGATTCTCCTCTCATAGAACTTGTTAAGGCCAAAATATCTACAATACCTTCCTCTTTAGTAGAAGAGCACCAAGAATCTTAACACAATTATAATGGAAAAAACAAGTCCCAAGATCACATTGAATAGTTATCAACCATTACTAGTGTCAATCACTACCATGTATTTGAGCACAAACTTGAGAATGGAGTGAGTGTAGTGGAACCAAGTTAGTAGTGCATAAAATATGACTGTATCTTACTTCTATTACTACCTTTGTAAGACTTGGTGTACAAGTTGTAGTTTTATCTACTTCTTCCTCGCGCTTTAAGTGTAAGTCATTTTAGAAAGGAAGGGCATGTTTTGTCCATAAGACACCCAATATGAAGAATACTTATGGATGTAATGTATGTATTATTGGTTAGTTTTTGGGTTCCAAGTGTCAATAATGACCCAACAAAGCTCAAAGCCATTACAACTATATACTCGTTATGAGCTCAACATGTCACTTGTAGAAATCGAACATGAGTGGAGATGATAACAATCATTTCTCTGAACCACCCAAACTAAATCCAATTGACATCCATGAATGGACCTTATTCTCCCATTCTTACAATTCCAACCTGAAAATGAAAAAAATAAATAAATATTACCATGGATTTGAAAACTTTACCACCATATTGATAAATAAATTCCAAACAAATGAGGACCAAGAGGTTGTGCATCCCATGATACACTAAAAGAGGCGAAAAAGAATTACACTCATGCAAGATAGAACAATGGGAGGGGCATGCTCATAATGCTTGTAAACCGAGAACAAAACCAATGACAACACCCGTGAAAAGGAACCATCAAGAGTGACCAAGACATCTAAAGGGTTAGGGAGTAGTGGATAACTTAAAAAAAATTGATTTGGGTAACAATAAAGTGGTAGGAATAAAAACTATGTCATGCCTTAATGTATTGGAATAAAAACTATGCCATGCCTTAATGTATGGGAATAAAAGGAACCTCATTAGTGAAGGCCTAGTTATTTTAAATTAATCATAAAGAGACTTTAATATGTGAAGATGTGATTATGGAAAAAATCCCATGAGTTATTACTAAATAAAACATAATGATGGTGTATGAGGGTAGATATGGGGGACATAGGGGACATTTGTAGAAAAGTTAATTTTCCTTAAAAATATACTAATAGAAAGGTGGAAAGTGTTTGACATCAAGGGGTTATAGTATAATCAATAGTGTCATCTTTCATTGTTTTTTTTTAAAGAAAAAAATAAGTTTGGACGACATAAAACATGAAGTTAAGTTGATTGCCAAGGTGAAAAAGAGACTAAATATCTAGTGTAATTGATGGCTCTCTCGAGGGGTAGATTGGTTCTTGTTAGGGATATATTGGAAGCAATATTAGGGTATTTGATTTCACTAGCATGGGTTTTGAGAGGTGTGTTGAAGATCATTAGGAAACTATGCTACAAATTTATATGGTTGTGAGATCAAAAAAATAAAGGACTTGTGTTGGCTTGGTGGAAAAAATTGGTTATTCCAAAGGCTAGTGGAGGATGGGGTTTCAAAAATCCCTTTTTCTTCTCCAAAGCTCTATTTGCAAAAATCGTTTGGAGGATTTTACAGGGACAATGATAGTGGGTCCAAGTAATTGGTGTAAAATATATTGCCTCAACTACAATTGAAGATTGGGTTAGAAACCTAGAAAAACAATTCCATAACACCTCAAACATTTTGAACACTGTGAATTCAAATTTATAACTAGTAGGCAATTGGTTGATCTGGAAGGTGGGCAAGGGTGAGAAAGTTCAAATGGACCTTGACCCTTGGATAGGTAGTAAAAAATTGCATAGATTATCTCTTCATCTGATCAAAGATATCATAAGTAAAGGAATTTACTCTCTTGGACAAATTGTGAATTGGGAGAGTTCTATAGATTGGCTGCAATAATGGCTTGCCTAGGAGGAGATGAGATTGAAAGAAGATTTTGTTGAAGAATGGAAGGGTTATACAAACGTTCTAAAAGACAACAATGTTAAACTTTGAGAAGATGATGATTGGTTGATGTGGTCTCTAAACCCCTTAAGAACATATGTGCCTAAATTAAGCTATAGAGCGGTCACTTAGGAAGGTCTAAAGGGATATCAGGCTTGGTGGTGGATATTTATCTAGAAATTAACGTATCCCTCTAAAACTAAATTTTTCATGTGGTTGATCTTAAATAAGAGGGATCCTACATGGGAGCTGCTTCGAGAAAATAACTTTATGGTCCAATTTAGTGTAGCTTATGGAAACAAGCAAATGAAACCATAAAACATCTAATTATATTATGTTCCTTTACTAAATAGGTTTGGAAATAAGTAGAAGGCATGATTGGGATGAAAAAAGTATGGGAAGGAAGAGAGATAGAAGAATCCTTAAGATCTAGGTACTCTAGAAAGGATATAAATAAGATCAAATCTCTTCCCCTCAACATAGTTCAGGGAGTATGGCTTGCTAAGAACCTAATCTTATTTGAAGGAAAGGAGACTCTCCTTCTCAAATGTGCAATTTAGTCTCTCAACATCACAAGCGCTTACCCACGGGTGGAGGAAAAAAATTCCATGCATGAACTCATAGAAGAGGTACTAAATAAGAATATCCCATGGTAATTATTTGATGGAAATTTGCAAAGAAATCCTCCTAAAGGAGGTGCAGAAGGAATCCTATGTCTCTCTCCACACAATTTATATCCTTCAAAATGAGTATTGAACAAGAATCTAGCAATTTATATGAATTGATGGCACTCAAATTACTTCTTCAACTATCCTAAGAACATGGGGTCCAACAAATACAATTTTTTGGTGACTCTCTCTTGGTCATAAAATGGATAAAAAAGGAAGCTTAAATTAGAAGCTTCACCTTACAACCCATTTATGATGATAAACAAATGCAGTTCACAACTTTATCATATATCTCTTTGTCTCACATATATAGGGACAAGAACAACATAGTGGATGGCCTTTCAAAAAATGGAATGGATTTGCATCTGGATATGTGGATCACTTTCATTTTGTAGTATGGTCACTCTACAAATTTTACACATGCACCTTGGATATGAAGAAATAATGTTAATTATCATGATAGAGGACTTTTTGGGTTATTATATTCTTTGCAGTGAAAGTATTTTTGATGGTCAAGCCGAGGGTCGAAGTGATCGACCGGGGAAGTGGAAATTCAAAGTGATTGACAACAAGTTGACAGGTCAGCCGACAATAGGTCGTCAGGAGGTCGAGTGGAAATTGACTAAATACCAAATGGAGGATGACTAGTAGTCGATTCTAACAGAATCTCAAGATTCACGGGATTTGCAGCCAATGATATGCATGGATTTGTAACCATTTATGGGCACCACGATTTAGGTTTTTTCATGTTGTAAAGCCTATAAATAAGGCATTTTGTAATACTGAAAAAGTTAATCGTTAGATCAACCTTTAGAGGTTGTTGGTCATGTAGATGTAAGTTGAATTAGCTATAGGGTTTTTCTTGTGTAATGAAAGAGAGTATGATGGTGATTGTGTCTTAGGAGTAGACCAAGGTTATTTATGTCACTCTTTATTCATCTACAAATAATACGACAATAGAGAAATAAGCTCAAGGAAAGTTGGTTTTCCCATTTGGGCTTCCACGGGAAAATCTCTGTGTACTTTGTTATTGTTTTGTCATTCATTTTCTTGTTTAAATTTGTCTTTTTCTTTCCTAGAAGGTTTAGTGTGGAATTCTATTTCCTAACATGTGGTATCAGAGATTAAGTTTGTAGATCTTGGATCTTAGCTGAACCCTATGTCTAGTGAGATTTGCAAGTCAAGAATATTTAAAGTTGTTCTTGAAAGAATGGCAAGTAGTTCGAGGATAGAGATCAAAAACTTCAATGGCCAAAGTTTTGAGCTTTGGAAGCTTAAAATTGAAGATCTCCTTGTGGATTGAGAACAATGGGAACAATATATCCAGGTACCATTCCGACATGTACGTCGAGGGAAGAATGGAAGAAAATAAAGAGAAGGGCAAGGAGTATGATTCAACTTTGTCTTGCAGATTCAGTGTTGATGAATGTCTTGGGTGAAGACTAGGCTAAGAAACTATGGGACAAGTTGGGAAGCTTGTACCAATCAAAATCTCTTGTAAATAAATTGTTCCTTAGAAAAACATTATATATTTTGAGGATAAGTGATGGGAGCTTAGTAACTAAACATTTGAATCCATTCAATACTCTAATAAGGTGGTTATCGTCTATAGATATTAAAATTACCGACGAGGAGATATCTATTATCCTATTATGTTCTTTTTTAGACTCCTAGGATAACTTAGTCATGGATATAGGGAGTAATTCGACCACATTAGTGATAGAATATGTGGTTGCCTCTCTATTATCAGAAGGAATAATATGGATAAAGGAGTCAATGTGTATTTGGCATCGAACAGTACATAGTCAAATCAAGATGTTTGGTTGATCAACTTAGGAGAGTCCTTTGATATGACACCTCACAGAGAAGAATTTTGCAAATATGAGAGATATGAAGGAGGAGATATGTTCTTAGGGGACAACTTGATAACCAAAATTGCTGGACAGGGGAGAATCCAACTGATACTACATAATGGGAGGAGTAGAACCCTTTGAGGTGTGATACATATTCTGGGTTTGGAAATAAAATTGATACTTGTTAGCAGGATGAGTGATGCAAGTGTGCACACTCTATTTCAAAAGGATACATGCAAAATGGTCAAGGGTGTGATGGTCTTAATTAAAGGAGTTCAGATTGTAAACCTATACAAAATGTTAGGGAATGTTGACTCGACTAGATGCAACAACATTGGTATTCTTGAAGTCGACTTGAACCAACTCATCCAAGGTTGGGTCGATTCAAACCGATTCTAGACTTGATCCATAGTGATGTATTTGGGCATGTAACAGTCCCCTTACTTGGCAGATCCTTGTATAATGTCTCCTTCATAGATGATTTCTCCATGAGGACATGGATATGTTTCCTGGGGAAGAAATAAGAGGTTTTTGATAAATTCAAATAGTTTAAATCTCTTTTGGAAAACTAGATAAATAAGAAGATCAAGGTGTTGAGAACTAACAATGGTGGTGAATTATATGGAAATGATTTTGAGAAGTTATGTAAGAAATGTGGTATAACACACCAAAATACCACACCATATAATCCACAACAAAATGGATTCATTGACATAATGAAGAGAACATTGATGGATAAGACAAGGTACATGCTCAATGGTGTTTGGGTCACACAAGAATTATGGGTAGAGGAAGTCGACGCTACAAAATATTAGGTAAATATGACTCCTTCATTGGTACTAGTCGAATTGACTTCACATGAGGTATGGTTTGGTAAGAAGCCTTCACTTTCACATCTCAAAGTATTTGACAGTGATACATTTGTGCATGTTCCCAAGGAAAAGAGGAGCAAGTTGGACAAGAAGGCAGTCAAGAGTATTTTTATTGGGCACAAGGAAGGAATGAAAATATATAAGCTTTGGGATCTTGCATCAAGGAAAATATTGTATAGTTGAGATGTGGTATTCAGGGAAGTTGGAGGAACATTTGAGGCTGAAGTAGTTCAAACAGAGAAAGATCCAAAAAACATGAGGTTTGAATTGAGGAATGAAGAAGATGATTCAAATGAGTCAACTAAATCAGATGAATATGTCAAATAGCCGACCCTAGTTGTAAGGAGGTCTAAATGAGTAAGAAAACTAGTTGAAAGCTATAGTCCACCTGATTTTTGTTCTTCATTTTTGTTAACTTACACTGATGAGGAGCCCAAGTCTGTTAGGTAGGAAATTGACTGAATAAAGGGTAAACTCTGAAAGGATTCCATGGTCGAAGATATGGAATCCATGCACAAGAATGAGACGTGGGATTTAGTAGAATTACCTAATGGAAGAAAGCTCATTGGTAGTAAGTGGGTGTTCAATAAAAAGATGAATGCAATAGATCAAGTCGAAAAATTCAAATCTCAATTGACAGCGAAAGAGTATTCCTAAGTTGAAGTAGTCGACTTTGGTGAGATTTTTTCCCATGTTGCAAAATAAATTCTCACTAGAGTAGTAATGTCTACGACTGCAAATTTTGATCTTGAAATTGAGCAAAAGGATGTAAAGAAAATGTTCCTACATGAGGGCCTGGAAGAAGAAATTTTCATAAAACATCATGAAGGATTTGCAGTAAAGGGTGGAAAGAGCTAGTGTGTAAGACAAAAATATCCCTTTATGGTCTAAACCAATCGCCAAGGATGTGGTATCAAAATTTTTACACATACATCCTTAGTTTTGGATTTGTGAGAAGTAAATATGATCACTGTGTATACTCCAAGGAAGAAGGTGGGGATTTCATATATGTAGCTTTCTATGTCGACAACATGGACACAATAAAGGAGGTAAAGAAGCAACTATCCTCCAAGTTCAACATGAAGGATCTTTTTGTAGTGGCCTTCATTATAGGAATGGAGATCAAGAGAGATCAGGCAGTTAGAAAGATTTTGTTGAACCAGAGGAAGTACATTGAAATGATATTGAAGTGTTAAAACAAGAAGGATTGCAAACCTATCAAGGTGCCAATTCCTGTGGGAGCAAGGCTAATTGTTGAACAGTGTCCAAAGACACATGAAGAAATAGAGGACATGGCACATGTTCCCTATGCAAGTGTTGTTGCTAGTTTGATGTAGGCAATGGTATGCACTGGAATAAACATTGCTCATGCAGTAGGAGTATTGAGCAGATACATGTTGACACCTGTGAAAGAGAACTGGACAATTTTCAAGAGAGTGTCTTGGTATTTGAGTGTCACAAAGATTATTCTATATGCTACCAAGAGAAGTCTGAAGTTGATAGTGAAGTAAATCTACATGGCTTTGTCAATGTCGGTTGGGCTAGAGATATGGAAAGATGAAGGTATACCAGTGGATATGTGTTCAATATGTTCAATGGAGCAATCAACTGGATGAGTAAATGATGGACGATTGTAGCATTGTCGAAAACAGAAGCTGAATACATGGAAACCACTCATGGAGGCAAAGAAGCAATATGATTGTAAAGGATGTGTTCAGGGATCGAGTTTGAGAAGAGAGATATGAATGTAAAATGCAATAGTCAAAGCACAATATTTCTAGCAAAGAACCCATATTACCATTCCAGGATGAAGTATATTGATGTACAATACCATTTTGTGAGAGACATGGTGGAAAGAAACAAGGTGTTGTTGGAGAAAGTAGACATGTTGGAAAAGATAGAAAACTCATTAACCAAGTTTGTGAGTGTTGTAAAGTTCTCTTGGTGTAGAGAGGCAATGGGAATTGCGACTCTAAGTCAATGAAGAAAATTTAAGGAAGCTCCCATTTCAACAAAGTAGACAACAAGTGGGATAATGTTGGGTTGTTATATTCTTTGCAATGAAGGTCGAGTCGATGGTCAAGTTGAGGGTCGAAGTGAACGACCGGAGGAGTCGGAAGTTGAAGTGATTAACAACAAGTTGAGAAGTCATTGAACAAGAGTTCATCAGGAGGTCGAGTGGAAACTAAATGAAGACCAATTGGAGATCGAATGGTAATCTAATTGGTATTCGACTGTAACAAAATCCTAAGATTCATTAGATTTCTAGCCAATGATCTACGTGAAACTATAACTTTTTCTGGGCACCATGATTTAGGGTTCTATATTTTGCAAATCTTATAAATGAGGCGTGTTGTAACACTGAAAAATTTAATCCTTAGATCAATATTTAGAGGTTGTTTTTTATGTAGATGTAAGTCGAATTGGTTGCAGGGTTGTTCTAGTGTAATGCAAGATAGTATGTTGGCGATTGTGTCTTAGGTGTAGACCAAGGTTAGTTATGCAACTCTTTAATCATCTATGAACAAGATGACAAGAGAGCAAGAAGCTCAAGGAATGATGGTTTTCCCGTTTGGGTTTCTAGGGTAAAATATCTGTGTACTCTGTGATTTTTTTAGCATTCATTTTCTTCTTTAAATCTGTCTTCTTCTTTCCTAGAAGGTTTATTGTGGAAGTCTACTTCTTAACAAGACTAACCACAACTTTTGTTTTTAATGATGTAACAGTTTTTGTAATTTTTTTAGAAAAGAAATAGAATTTCGATACACATAACTATTTATGTAATTTTTTGGGACAAGAAACAACTTGTTGTTATCATATAAAAAAGGGAAAGTATGGAGAGTGTTTTTCTCTAATTCTATTGAGGACATTTTTTAATTTCAAGTGGCATATGACTATGTAATTTTGTTTACTATAAATAAAATTCCAATTTTTTTTCTTTGGAAAAAAAAACATGACCTTAAAGGGAGCATCATTATTTGTGTCAATGCTATGTCATCTTCTTCAATGAGTTCTCTACAAAGCGTCATATTAGAGACAACCAATATGATGAAAAAAACAATCCATGCATTCCGTTAGCATCGTGTTCCATCACATATTATTGCAAAAAGCACTTACATCAAGTTTGTGTTAGAATAATGTATTTTGAGTCGTGTCAACACCATAGTGCATCAATATGAGTATCGATTTTTTGTATGGGGCATCGTTTTTTCATCACACCAACGTCATGGAAATGTCGAATTACAAACAAAATTTAGTCGTTTTACATTATATTTACATCCTATTAGTGTCATTTCACATCTCTATTGTATCATGTTAGTTTTACATATGCATCATTACTATTACTTTTTGTGTCATATTAATATCATTTTACATCACTTATGCATTGTGTCAGTGTTAGGTACATGTTGTTATTATTCATTTTGTGTCACATTAATGCCTTTTTGGCCTTGTAGTATATTCGTTTACGTAAAGTTAACATCAAAACTACATTGTTTTAACTTATTAATCATTTAAGTATTTTAATTAATTTCATTATTATTGATTATTTAATTCAATTAATTATTATTAATATTTTCATAATAATAATAATAATAATAATAAATATTATTAATGTAGTTATCACATGGATGGGGTGTTAACAAGTGGGACTCGAATGTGTTGCTTTCCCACCACTTCACAAAGCAATGAAGGCTCATTAAGCCCAGAGCAAGTGCTGAGTACGGGTGTCATAACGAGGTGAGAGAGAGGATGTAGGGGGAAGGTTGGATATCCCTATAACCAAATGAAATCATGATGAGGGTCATGGGTGACATGCCATGTATGGTAGTGAATGAGTAATTCCACACTTATGTGATTGTATTAATGTGAAACTTAATAAATATACAAACAGTGACAGACAGTCTTCCCTAATTGGTGACTCTTCCTATCACCTATGACTCTTCATATTTACAATTTATGTTACAAGTAACACAATCCCAAGGATTATGTTTGCAACTGCCACACATTGTCCCTCTGTTGAAACTGATTGTTTGCGTGATATCCAAGAGACAGTTGTTGATCCAAGAGTCATGAGATAGCTTGATGTTGACACTCCATTTTCCTTATCCCCAACAAAGTCTGAATCAGAATATTCGATCAGGTTGAAGTCATCTACCTTAGAGTACCTAAGTCCAAAATCTTGAGTTCCCTTCAAGTATTTTAGAAATATTTTTGGAGTAGACCAATATCCTTCATAAGGATTTTGGACGAACCTAGAAAGAATCCAAACAACAAATGAAATGTCTAGTTTGGTGGTAGTAAGATAGATAAGGATTCCCACAAGTTGTTTGTACTTGATTGCATCCTCAAATTCATTCCCTTCTTTTGATGTGAGTTTCAAATTCTGTTCCATTGGAGTAGAACCAAGATTGCAAACCTGTCAAGGTGCTAATTCCCGTGGGAGCAAGGATAATTGTTGAACAATGTATATATACACATGAATAAATATAGGACATGGCACGTGTTACCTATGCAAGTGTTGTCGATAGTCTGATGTATGCAATCATATTCACTCGAACAAACATTGCTCGTGCAGTAGAAGTATTGAGTAGATACATGTTGACACCTGGGAAAGAGCACTGGACAACTATCAAGAGAGTGTTTGGGTATTTGTGTGGCATAAAATATTATGCTATATGCTACCAAGGGAAGCCTGAAGTTTATAGTGAATTAAATGTACATGGCTTTGTCGAGGCCAACTGGGTTGGGGATCTAGATTGAATAAGGCTGATCACTGGATACGTGTTCAAGATGTTTGGTGGAGAAATCAGATGGATGAGTAAGTGACAAGTGGTCGTAGCATTGTCCGCAATAGAAGTTGAATACATGGTAGCCACTCATGGAAGCAAATAAGTAGTATGGTTGCAAAGGCTATGTTTAGGGATCAGGTTTGAGAAGAGAGCTATGAATATAAAATGAAATAGTCAAAGAACAATATTTCTAGCAAAGAACCCATCTTACCATTCTAGGATGAAGCATATTGATGTACAATACCATTTCGCGAGAGAAATGGTGGAAAGCAATAAGGTGTTGTTGGAGGAAGTAGACATGTTGAAAAATATAGCAGACTCATTAACCAAGTTTGTCTGTATTGTGAAGTTATCTTGGTGTAGAGAGGCAATGGGAATTATTTCCCTAGGTCTATGAACAAAATTTCATAAATCTCCCATTTCAGCAAAGAAGTCAACAAGTGGGAGAATGTTAGGATGTTATATTCTTTGCAGTGAAATTCGATTCAATGGTCAATTAGAGGATCTAAGTGATCAACTAGGGAAGTTAGAAATCAAAGTGGTCGATAGCAAGTCGAGAGGTCAATCGACAAAAGTTCGTTAGGAGGTCAAGTAGCAACCGACTGAAGACCAATTGGAGGTCGACTGGTAATCTGATTGGTAGTTGACTGTAACATAATCCCGATATTCGTGAGATTTGTAGAAAATTATTTGCGTGGATTTGTAACCATTTTTGGGAACCATGATTTATAGTTATGCATAATGTAAATCATATAAGCAAGGCATTTTGTAATACTGAAAAAGTTGATTGTTAGATCAATCTTTAGAGGTTGTTGGTCATGTAGATGTAAGCCAAATTGGTTGCATGGTTGTTCTTGTGTGATGCAAGAGAGTATGATGGTGATTGTGTCTTAGATGTAGACCATGGTTAGTCATGTAAATTTTATTCATCTACAAATAATATGACAATAGAGAAAGAAGCTCAAGGAATGATGGTTTTTTCATTTGGGTTTCCAGGGTAAAATATCTGTGTACTCTGTGATTTTTTTTGTCAATCATTTTCTTGCTTAAATCTGTCTTTTTCTTTCCTAGAAGGTTTAGTGTGGAAGTCTATTTCCTAACATGACTGACCACAACTTTTATTTTTAATGATGTAATTGTTTTTGTAATTTTTTCAGAAAAGAAATAGAATGTTGATATACATAACTATTTATGTAATTTTTTGTGACAAGAAACAACTTGTTCTTGTCATATAAAAAAGGAAAGTATGGAGAGTGTTTTTTTCTAAGACTACTGAGCACCTTTTTGAATGTCAAGTGGCATATGACTATGTAATTTTGCTTACTATAAACAAACTTCCAATTTTTTTGCTTTGGAAAAAAAATGACATTAAAGGGAGCATCATTATTTTTGTGAGTGTTATGTCATCTTCTTCAATGCATGCTCTACAAAGCATCATATTAGAGATGAAAAATATGATGCAAAAAAAAAATTCACGCATCCCTTTAGCATCGTGTTCCATCGTATATTATTGAAAAAAAACCTTATACAATCACCTTTACATAAAGTTAGTGTTAGAAGCATGTATTTTTAGTCATGTCAGCACCATAGTGCATCGATATGAGCATCGATATTTTAGATGGGGCATCGTTTGTGTATCGCACCAACGTCTTGGCAATGTCAAATTACAAAACAATTTAGTCATTTTACATCATATTTGCATCTTATTAGTGTCATTTTACATCTCTATTGTATCATGTTAGTGTCATGTGTGCACCATTAATATTCATTTTTGTTTCATATTAACATCATTTTTCATCACTTATGCATCGTGTTAGTGTTAGGTACATGTTGTTAATATTCATTTTATGTCGCATATTCATTTATGTAAAGTTAACATCAAAACTACATTGTTTTAGCTTATTAATCATTTAAGTATTTTAATTAATTTCATTATTGTTGATTATTTAATTCAATTAACTATTATTATTATTATTTTCATAATAATAATAGTAATAGTAGTAAGAATAATAATAATAATAATAATAATAATAATAATAATAAATGAACCATATATGCCGGGAAGCGCTCTGAGATGATTTAGGGTTTCGTCTGTGTTCGCCTTAGCTACCTTCCATGGCCACTCCAGGAGGAGGGGAGCCACCGCCCCATCCGTCTCCCGCTTCTTCTTTTCGCAAGCTTCTAGCCGCCTGTGGTAAGAAGCTCCCCCCTGCGAAACCCCCTAGCTTCGTCAAGAAGCTCGATTCAATACCTGAGATTGATCTACCCCCAGACCACCCAATGAGGGTTGCAGTTTACCTATCAGAACGAGGACTGGAAGGACAATTCATGGGGCTCTGGCCTTCAACCCGAACCATGGACAACTGGATCCAAAGGAATTGGAGGTCGCTGATAAAAAATAGTGTAACCTGCTATGCGGTGGGAAGAGGATTCTTTATCTTTGAATTCATTTCTCAGGAAGATAGGGATCTCATCTTTAGGAAAGGGTCGTACTTCATGGGCACTCAAGGGATTTATCTGAACCGTTGGACTCCAAGCTTCGATCCAGCTCTAGAAGTCCCCAAGGACGTTCCAGTCCGGGTCAGGTTACCCAATCTACCAATCCACTGCTGGAACCCATCTTCACTTCAAGCGATTGGGAATGGGTTGGGACAATACATCGACCGAGTGGACCCTAGAGACCAATACTCATGCGCAAGAATTTGTGCGGAAGTCGATCTGGAGGAGGGACTACCTGAAGCGATCAAACTCAAGGTCAGAGACTGGTAGCATTACCAGAAGCTGGACTATGAACAACTCACATTCAAATGCAAGGGATGTCATGAATACAGATATTTCCAGAGGAATTTCCCTAAAAATCCAAACATGGAAAAAGAAGGGGGAGAAGGCTGGCAACAACCAAGAAAAGGAAGATCCAACTCCAAATCTAAAGGCCCAAGGAACAAAAATACAACCCCCACTCAATCCAAGGACCCAGGAAATAAGTTAGACAAAAGGGAAGAGAACACCTTCAAAATTCTGGCTCAGGGAATTGCAGAGAAAACAATAGAAGAAAACACACGGGAATAATCCCCAACGGAAGAAACGCGTGAAAATCCAACCCTTGAAGTCAGAGAAATCCACTCGCCAGCAGAAGAAGAAGAGAAATTAAAATCTCCCCCAATAAAGGATGCAAGACCAGACATAGAGGAAGGTGAGGTCTCGTCAGATAGCGATTATGAAGGCGCAAGTGATGCCCTAGTCACACCAAACAAAACATGACAAGGTAGGAAATATAAGAAAGAAGAAAGAGACAAATAAATCTACAAAGACGTCCTAAAGGGTTTGCAACCAACAATCAAACAACTGATAAATTTCATACAGACAAGGAAGCAGTCCAAGGCCTCCCAAGGAGGCCGGTCATCCCCCCAAGGTAATTTATGAATCTAACTTCCTGGAATTGCTGCGGATTCGGTAGTAAAAGGAAAGAAGAAGCACTTAAAGACATCATAAGAGCCTCAAAATCATATATCCTACTCCTCCATGAGACCAATATGGACAACCAAGACTTACTCAAAGCAACAACTAACATATGGAGAATAATCCAAGGAGGAGCAGAAAGCGCAAGAGGTGCCTTAGGCGGGTTAAGCACCCTATGGAATACTATGACGTTCGATCTAGTCAACTCTGATATGAGCATGCACTGGATCCACACCAGACTCCTTCACAAGGCAACGGGCCGATAGGTAAGTCTCTTCAATATCTATGTACCACACTTGTTAATGGAAAAAAGACAGTGTTGGGAGACCCTAAAAGACTATTTATTGCAAAATGATCTAGACAATATCATTATTGGGGGGTATCTAAATGTGAACCTAGGTTTAGATGGAAAAAAATGGGTCTCCATTGTGTGATACCCAGCAAGAGAGTGGGTGGAAGATCTAATTTCAGACTGGGACCTAAAAGATATCAAGCCTACTAAAGGCAAGTACACGTGGACAAATAAAAGGATAGGACCAGGGCATATAGCAGCCAGATTGGATAGATTCCTCGTCCAAAGATCATTCTTGCTTCTGGGACTCACTCCCACCTCTGCGATCCTCCCCCACAGTGTGTCAGATCATAAGCACATCCTCTTAGAAATT
>SNQJ01S0052391.1:36196-46490 GCA_010110895.2 Picea sitchensis
AATTTGACCTTCCTAGCGCTGATTCTGAAAGAAAAAGGAGCAATAAGCTTCGATAGATTTCAGCCAATCTCCCTCTGCAATATAAGCTACAAAATCCACACAAAAATAATAACCAACATAATTAAAACAATTCTCCCTATAATCATCCCCGAAAACCAAGGAGGATTCATCAAAGGCAAACACATAGTAGACAACATCATCCTAGTGCAAGAGGCCTTGCACTCAAGCATCCATAGGAAAGACAAAGGTATGATAATAAAACTTGACCTCGCCAATGCTTTTGATAGAGTAAGACATAATTTTTTATTTAAAGTCATGGAAAATTTTGGGTTCGCCGCAGTTTTTGTAAATTGGATCAAAACGTGTATCGGGTCACCCTGGATAGCCCCTCTTGTGAATGGAAGGGTAACTAAGTTCTTTCAAGCTTCCATAGGACTCAGACAAGGTTGCCCCCTCTCTCCCCTTCTCTATGCAATTCAAGCCTCAGTTTTGAGCTTCCAATTGGAGCACTGCTAGAATCACAACAATCTCCATGGGCTGAGAATAGCGCCAGGAGTAAAGGACATAAACCATGCTCAGTTCACAGATGACACTTTGCTAATGGGAGGAGCGAGATTACACACAACAAGGAAATTCAAGAATGAATTAGCTGCTTACAAAGAAATCTTAGGAAGTGTCATAAGCCCTGCCAAAAGCAAGATCTATGGTTGGAATATAACGCCAAATGAAATGCTAGAGATCGCTAGGATACTGGGAATGGAAGGCTGTACCAAATGGGATGCCTTCAAATATCTGGGAGTCCCAATATTCAACTCCGCCCCAAGATCTTCACACTGGAATTTGCTGATTGACAAGATAAAGAACAAGATAACTTCGTGGGGAGAAAACTGGTTAAACCTGGTAGGTAAAGTGGTCCTAATCAAGGAAATCCTAGCAAGCATTCCAATCTACCAAATCTCTTTGCTTCTGGCCCCTGTCTCCATAATACAAAAAATTGAAGCAATGTTCAGAAGGTTCCTTTGGGAAGGGGGAAAATAGTCAGGGAGAAATTTGCACCTAATAAGCTGGGAAAAAATCTCTAAACCTATCCTGGAAGGCGGTCTCAACTTCAAAAACACACATGTTCAAAATATGGCGCTTGGGGCAAATATGCTTTGGAACCTAACCACTGGGAAGCCAACGTGGAGTAAAAAAATGCTATGGAAAAAGTACTTTAGGGGTCCAAGTGAAAGATGTATAGAGCTTCCATGTTTAGAGAAAAGAGGCTCCCCAATCTTCTCTCTCTGTCAAAAGACTTTGCCCCATTTTAGACCTCATCTCACTTGGGTGCCAGGCAATGGGAAAAAAATCAATATTTGACAGGACTCAATCATGGGAGATCCTCCCCTTGGGTTGAGATAGGATCTGGATCGACTCAAAGAGTGGATGGTCACTCAAAATTTAAACACTCTTTGGGACATCTCAACTTGGGGGAATGATGAGCAGAAGATGTGGCTAGGGTGGGGAATTTCTAACAACCCCCTTGAATTAGAAGAGGATTGGAACACCCTGAAGATCTGCCTCCAAGGGAAATTCCCTCCTAAAAAAAAGAGGAAAAGACAAACAAGGCTGGGGAACAAGCTTAGGGACATACACCACTGCAACATGGTATCAGCTCACAAATGCCTACCCCAATGTCCCTCCAAATCCAACAATTTGGAAAGCAATTTGGACTTCCAAGTCCATCCCAAAGATTGACATGTTTATTTGGACTCTGGCTCTCAGAAGCATTCTAACATGAGAAAACCTTAGAAGAAGGGGGTGGGAAGGCCCCAATAGATGTCTGCTCTGTCTTTAAGCAGAAGAAACCAAAAACCATCTTCTACTTAACTTGTTTATTCTAAATAAGTCTGGCAGTTGGCTCTGGGGCTGCAAAGTGCCGTAATCATACCCCAAGATACAAGTAACCTTCTTCAAAATTGGGATTCCATTTGCCCTTTCCAGACTGAGAAAAAAGGCCAAATCTCTGCTCTGTGGAGAGTCCTCCCCAAATTCATCCTCTGGAAAATATGGCTGGAGCGAAAAAATAGACTCTTCAAGGAACTCAAAAGAAGCCTAGCCCAAGATGCAACCAAGATACATGCCTACTTTGGCGAAAGCGCTCCCCACTTCTGCCAAACAAAGAATTCTAGAGGGCTAGAGTTGGAAGAGGAACAATGGTTGGCTTTGTTTAAAATTCAAGACCAGGGGGGAAAAAAGGACAACAACTCTGGCCTTGAAGCCCAGGAAATACAAAAGGAGAAACAAGAGTTTGAAGACTAGAATACAAAGGAAAATAAACATATTTTGTCCTTCGACGGGTCCTCCAAAGGGAACCCAGGCTTGGCAGGTGGAGGAGGGATTCTAGAAAGCCTCACCGGTTCAATAAAACTAAGCTTCGCCTGGGGGCTCGAAACTGAAACTAACAACATAGTAGAAGCCCTATCCCTCTGGAAAGGTCTTATTCAAGCAATCAGTCATAGCGTTCAAGATCTGGTAATAATTGGTGACTCCCGGATAGTAATCAAAGCCTTAATACACCAAAGCAAACTCAAAAATGCAAAACTCAATAACCTCCTGGAGAAAATCCAACTCCTCCTTGGGAATTTTCAGTCTTATAATCTTTACCATGTTTTACGAAACCTAAACGAGAAAGCAGATGCCGAGGCCAATAAAGGCACCCTCTTGTGCTGGAACTATGCAACTTAATGGAACAAAGTCCACAGTGGACCTGCCCTGACTCTAGGGAGAAACCCCATAAGAGAATTAAAGTCATGAGCTGGAAAGGGAAAGGAAACACGGAAGAAGGATTTGGCCAAATCCAAACTGCGACAGGACTAAGGCGCTACAGGATAGCGCAAGTGGACATAAGGTATAGCCCAGAGCATCATTTGGTCATTGATTTTCGTTGGGGAGGAGACATAACAACAAGTCACCCATACCCCTCAGATCACGTGAATCATTTAGGGGATTCAATTTGGGATGAGGTTGTGCTTAAATCAGGGAGAGGAACTCAATCCCTCATACCAATCTCACGCAGAGACAGTCAAGAAGGAATTCGGCCCAACTACAAGAAGATCGAGCACAACAACAGGTCGCAAGGAGAAGAGAAGAAGTTTCCAAATATGGAATCCATCTCAGGAAGCAAACCAAGAACATAAGAAAGGTTGAACGCAATGGACGTTGCTCTGGAAAATTTAAAGCAAATGCTGAACTACCAGTTGGACTTTCTTCAAAATCTAGACATAGACGTAGGAAGAAGATTGGAGACACTGGAAGGGGACATTACCACCACAAAATTCGAGATCAATGAGGAGCTCAGAAAACTTTATAAAGAACTCAAGAACCCCAAGAAAGAATTTGAGGCCATAATTTCCTAGCTGGAGGAAAAAATGGCTCAGCTAAACAGTGAATGGAAACAAGATCCAGAGAAGTAAATCAGTTTTCAAGTCATGAAAGTGAGTTTTTCAATTTCTCAACAAGAATGACATTTTGTATAGAATCCTCTGCTGTAAATAAATTTGTAAAACTTCCCACCCCTGGAAGGTTAGTATAGCCTCCGGGATTGTATTCGACTAGTAGAGTGTGGCTCACCATAGTTGTAACAGAACCAGTGGCTTTAACACTGTCTCCCATAATCAAATCCCATTAATCGTTCTTGTCATAATAATAATAATAATTAATATTATTAATTATTAATGTAATTGTCACCTGGATGGGGTGGTAACAAGTGGGACTCGAATGTGTCATTCACCCACCACTTCACAAAGAAATGAAGGTTCAGTAACCCAGAGCAAGTGTTGAGTATGGGTGTCAGCATGAGGCAAGAGCGAGGATGTAGGGGGGAGGTTGGATCTCCCTATAATTAAATGAAATCATCATGAGGGTCATGGGTGAGAGTCTAGGTATGGAAGTGAATGAGTAAATCCACACTTATGTGATTGTATTAACATGAAATTCAATAAATATACAAATATTGACCGATCGTATTCCCTAATGGGTGACTCTTCCTATCACCTATGACTCTTCATATTTACAATTTATGTTACAAGTAACACAATCCCAAGGATTACATTTCAACATTCCCCCCCTTAATCCGAAGAGCTGTTTGTGAGTCCAAGCATCATTCTGAACTTTTCAAAATTTTCTCTTCTAAGCGCTTTAGTGAAGATGTCCATAATTTGCTTATTTGTGGAACAATGTAACGATGTATCAAGTGAATAGTTTTGGCCTCTACATGATATTGAATCAGGTGATACTTTGTATTGATGTGCTTAGTTCAATCATGAAATCTAGGATTCTTGGCTAACTTGATTGCAAAAGTATTGTCAACTAGGAGAGGAGTAGAATTCACTTGTTTCTCCTACAAATATTCAAGTATTTTCCTGAGCCACACAATCTCCTTTGGTGCTTCTGTAGTTGTCACATATTCTTCCTGTGTTGTGGAATCTGTTGAAACTCACTGTTTTTGTGATCTCTAGGAGATGGTTGTTGATCCAAGACTCATGAGATATCCTGAAGTTGACACTCCATTTTTTTTATCCCCAACAAAGACTGAATCAAAATATTTGATCAGGTTTAAGTCATCTACCTTAGAGTACCTGATTCCAAAATCCCGAGTTCCCTTCAAGTATTTTAGAACTCTTTTTGCAGTAGACCAATTTCCTTCACAAGGCTTTTGCATGAACCTAGAAAGAATCCCAACAAAAAACGAAATGTATGGTCTGGTGGTAGTAATGTAGATAAGACTTCTCACAAGTTTTTTGTACTTGGTTTCATCATCAAATTCATTCCCTTATTTTGATGTGAGTTTCAAATTCTATTACATTGGAGTAGAAACAAGATTGCAAACTTGTCAAGGTGCCAATTCTTGTGGGAGCAAGGTTAACTGTTGAATAGTATCCAATGACATAGGAAGAAACAAAGGACATGGCACATGTTCCCTAAGAAAGAGTTGTTGGTAGTATGGTGTACGCAATAGTCGACACTCGACCAAACATTTCTCATGCAGTAGGAGTATTGAGCATATACATGTCGACACTTGGGGAAGAGCATTGAACAATTGTCAAGAGAGTGATTGGGTATTTGTGTGGCACAAAATATTATGTTATACACTACCAAGGGAAGCCTGAAGTTGATAGTGAAGTAAATGTACATGGCTTTGTCTATGTCGACTGGGCTAGAGATCTGGATTGACGAAGGTCAACCAATGGATATGTGTTTAAGATGTTCGATGGAGAAATAAAATTGATGAGTAAGCGACATGAGATCATAACATGGTCAACAATAGAAGTTGAATACATGGCAGCCACTCATGGAAGCAAAGAAGTAGTATGACTACAAAGTCCGTGTTCAGGGATTGGGTGTGATAAGAAAGTTATGAATATAAAATGTGAAATTCAAAGCACAATATTTCTATCAAAGAACCCATTTTACCATTCGAGGACAAATCATATTGATATACAATACCATTTTGTGAGAGACATGGTGGAAAGAAACAAGGTGTTGTTGGATAAAGTAGACATGTTGGAAAATATAACATACTCATTGATGAAGTTTGTGAGTGTTGTGCAGTTCTCTTGGTGAAAAGAGGTAATGGAAATTGCTACCATAGGTCTATGAATAAAAGTTCAGGAAGCTCCCATTTCATCAAAGAATACAACAAGTGGGAGAATGTTAGGTTGTTATATTCTTTGTAGTGAAATTCGAGTCTAGGATCAAGTCGAGTGTCAAAGTGATCGACCGGGGAAGTCAAATGTCAAAGTGATCAAAAGCAAGTCAAGATGTTAGTAGACAAGAAGTCGTCAGAAGTTTGAGTGGCAACTGATTGAAGACTAACTAGAGGTCAACTAGTAATTTGAATGGTAGTCAACTGTAATATAATCCTGATATTTACGATATTTGTATCCAATGATCTGCGTTGATCTGTAACCATTTTCGGGAACCATGATTTAGGGTTTTATATGTTGTAAATACTACAAATAAAGCATGTTGTAATACTAAAAAATTTGATCATTAGATAAATCTTTAGAGGTGTTGGTCTCTAAAGATGTTCTAAAAACAACCTTAGTTTAACATTAATTTATCAACCTGAGGATTCGTCTTTTATTTCAAGAATATCAACAAAGTCTATGCAGATAGCTCATAGAGGTTAAAATCACGTAGTTAAAGCAAATCTGAGTTTATCAACAATCAAGTTCCTCACACATTCATTAAACTTATGAAACTAAGATTTTACTGAACATGATTGAAATTTGATCTATAACGTACTTAAAAGCATGAATAGAATTGCTGAATTGATCTAATTAAGAAAAATGAATTGAATCTATGGAAAATCTTAATAAATCGATCTATTGACGACTATCTAATCTGCTTGGAAAGAAATAACTGAGTACTGTAAATTGAGAAAAGAACAGTGAATGAAAGGAACAACAAATGATAATTTAGCGGAAAGGAACAACAAATACTAAACTAAGCGAAAGGGACAACAAATGCTAATTTAGGAGAAAAGGAACAACAAATACTAAACTAAGCGAAAGGGACAATAAATGCTAATTTAGGCGAAAAGGAACAACGCGTGTGAAAATGAGAGGAACTCTCAAGCAGTAAACTACAACAAAATGGAATCTGGAACAACAATCGGTAACATTCAAAATGAAGCATCTATCTTTTGCAAGCAAACGGCATGAAAGTATTAACAAACTTATGCATTTATCTTAATTACTGCAAAGGATATTTAAACCATAAAACAAAAATCAAACTGATACAATTATAGATTGAGACAGTAACTCCTTTAGACTGGGTCCTCGGTCCTCAGAAGTACTGCTGCTAGAAACTCAGTATGCGAAAATGATAAAAACGTTCAAAGCCTTTATTAATACCATAACTGATCCAACATTTACAAAAACTGTTTGTGCAGAGCAATTCTGAGTTCTAAATGCTTGGATAAAATTCTTAGATGATCCTTTTCAAGATCCACTACCCTTTATATATTACAAAATATGGGAAATTAAGCTATCCCGAGGATCGAGAGATCCTCAGGATCGCTATTACTATTTATGAAGTTTAAAAAATAGAGGACCAATCTCTCTTGAAACTGCTTTGTGCCTAATATCTTTAACCTCCAATAGCTTACGTATCTCCAAAATCTCTTTAGCTATCGCGGGTTCAACAATATTTACCCATTCCTATAACAAAATCAAACAATTCCAACCATATTTTAGAATTTATAAAATACAACTCAATAATATTTCTAGGAGACATTTTAATCATTTTCTATCCTATTTTATTCCTAAGTAACAGAAAAGTCAATCGAGATTATATCATAAATCATGAGAATGAGGGGAATATTTGTACCTTTTCATAACCCAACAAGAGGTTGTTGGTCATGTAGATGTAAGCCAAATTGGTTGCATGGTTGTTATTGTGTAATGAAAGAGAGTGTGATGGTGATTGTGTCTTAGGTGTAGACCAAGGTTAGTCATGTAACTCTTTATTCATCGACGAATACGATGAAAAGAGAGAAAGAAGGTCAAGGAATGATGGTTTTCCCATTTGGGTTTTTAGGGTAAAATATTTGTGTACTTTGATTGTTTTGTCATTCATTTTTTTTGTTTAAATACGTCTTCTTATTTCCTAGAATCTTTAGTGTGGAATTTTTTTTCCTAACATGATTGACCACAACTTTTCTTTTTAATGATGTAATTGTTTTTGTAAAGTTTTCAGAAAATATATAGAATGCTGATATACATAACTCTTTATGTAATTTTTTGGGACAAGAAACAACTTGTTGTTATTGTATGAAAAAGGAAAGTATGGAGAGTGTTTTGTTCTAAGCCTATTGAGCACCTTTTTGAATGTCGGGTGGCATATGCCTATGTAATTTTGTTTACTATAAATAAAATTCCAATTTTGTTTCTTTGGAGAAAAAAAACATGACATTAAAGGGAGCATCATTATTTGTGTCAATGTTATGTCATCTTCTTCAATGTGTGCTCTACAAAGCGTCATATTAGGGAGGAAAAATATGATGCAAAACAAATTCCATGCATCTCGTTAGCATTGTGTTCCATCACATATTATAGCAAAAAAACACTTATACAATCACCTTTACATCAAGTTTGTGTTAGAAGAATGTATTTTGAGTTGTTTCAACACCATAGTGCATCAATATGAACATCGATATTTCAAATGGGGTGTCATTTGTGGATTGCACAAACGTCATGGTAACATCGAATTACAAAACTTTTTAGCCTTTTTACATCATATTTACATCTTATTACTATCATATTTACATCTTTATTATGTCATGTTAGTGTCACATATTCATTATTAATATTCATTTTTGTGTCATATCAACATCAGTTTACATTTCTTGTGCATCACGTTAGTGTTAGTGATTCATTTTGCATCACATTAGCGCCTTTTTGGCCTTGTAGTATATTAATTTATGTAAAGGTAACATCAAAACTACATTGTTTTAGCTTATTAATAATTTAAATATTTTAATTAATTTCATTATTATTGATTATTTAATTCAATTAATCATTGTTTTTATTTGCATAATAATAATAATATTAGTAAGTATAATACTACTAATAATAATAATTAATATTATTAATTATTAATGTAATTGTCACCCGGATGGGTGTTAACAAGTGGGACTCGAACATGTCGTTTTCCCACCACTTCACAAAGAAATGAGGGCTCATTAAGCCCATAACAAGTGTTGAGTACGGGTGTCATCACGAGGCGAGAGCGTCGATGTAGGGGGAAGGTCGGATCTCCCTCTAAAAAAATGCAATCATGATGAGGGTAATGTGTGACATGATAGGTATAGTAGTGAATGGGTAACTCCACACTTATCAGATTGTATTAACATGAAACAAAATAAATATACAAGCAATTACCGATGGTATTCCCTAATGGGTGACTCTTCCTATCACCTATGACTCTTTATATTTACAATTTATTTTAAAATTATCACAATCCCAAGGATTATGTGTCAAAATTCCCCCCCTTAATCCAAAGAGGTGTTTGTGAGTCCAAGCATCATTCTGAACTTGTCAAAATTTTCTCTTCCAAGCACTTTAGTGAAGATGTACACAATTTGCTCATTTGTGGAGCAATGTAACACTGTATCAAGTGAATAGTTTTGGCCTCTACATTATATCGAATCAGGTGATACTTTGTATTGATGTGCTTAGTTCAATCATGGAATCTGGGATTCTTGGCCAACTTAATTGCATAGCTATTGTCAACTAGACGAGAAGAATTTAACTGGGAGATTTCTATAGATTGGCTACAATAATGGATCCCCTAGGAGGAGATGAGATTGAGAGAAGAATTTACTGAAGAATGGAAAGGTTATACAAAGGTTATAAAAGACAACGATGTTAAAATTTGAGAAGATGATGATTGGTTGATTTGGTCTTTAAACCCCTTTGGAACATATGTGCCTAAATTAAGCTATAGAGAAGTCATTGAGGAAGGTCTAAAGGGATAATAGGCTTGGTGGTGGATATTTATCGGTAAACTAAGGTATCCCTCTAAAACTAAAATTTTCACGTGGTTGATCTTAAACGAGAGGGCTCCTACATGGGAGGTGCTTCGAGAAAATAACTTTATGGTCCAATTTAGTGTAGATTATGGAAACAAGAAAATGAAACCATAAAACATCTAATTGTCTTATGTTCCTTTACTAAATAGGTTTGGAAAGAAGTGGAAGGCATGAATGGGCTGAAAAATGTATGGGAAGGAGGAGAGATAGAACAAGCCTTAATATCTAGGTACTCTAGAAAGGATATAAAGAAGATCAAATCTCTTCCCCTCAACATAGTTTAGGGAGTATGGATTGCTAAGAAACTAATCTTATTTGAAGGAAAGGAGACTCCCCCTCTCAAAAGTGCAATTCAGTCTCTCAACATCGCAAGCGCTTACCCGCGGGTGGAGGAAAAACATTTCATGCATGAACTCACAGAAGAGGTACTAAATAAGAATATCCCATGGGAATACTTTGATGAAAATTTGCAAAGAAATACTCCCAAAGGAAGTGCAGAAAGAATCCTATGTCTCTCTCCATACACTATATATCCTTCAGAACGAGTATTGGATAGGAATCTAATAATTTCTATGAATTGATGGCACTAAAATTACTTCTTCAGGTAGCCTAAGAACATGGGGTCCAACAAATACAAATTTTTGGTTACTCTCTCTTGGTCATAAAATGGATAAAAAAGGAAGCTTAAATTAGAAGTTTCACCTTACAACCCATTTA
>SNQJ01S0052391.1:56127-75748 GCA_010110895.2 Picea sitchensis
GATGGCACTAAAATTACTTCTTCAGGTAGCCTAAGAACATGGGGTCCAACAAATACAAATTTTTGGTTACTCTCTCTTGGTCATAAAATGGATAAAAAAGGAAGCTTAAATTAGAAGTTTCACCTTACAACCCATTTATGATGATAAACAAATGCAGTTCACAACTTCATCACATATCTCTTTGTCTCACATATATAGGGATAAGAAAAACATAGTGGATGGCCTTTCAAAAAATGGATTGGATTTGCATCTAGATATGTGGATCACTTCCATTCTGTAGTATGGTCACACTACAAATTTTACACATGCACGTTGGATATGAATAAATAATGTTAATTATCATGATATAAGACTTGTTGGGTTGTTATATTCTTTGCAGTGAAAGTCGAGTTGATGGTCAAGTCGAGGGTCGAAGTGATTGATTGGGGAAGTTGGAATTCAAAGTGATTTACAAAAATTCAAGAGGTCAGTCGACAAGAGGTCGAGTGGAAATTGACTAAATACCAAATTGAGGTCGACTAGTAGTCGTATAAAAGAATCATGATATTCGTGGGATTTGCAACCAATGATATGCATGAATTTGTAACCATTTCTAAGCACCATGATTTAGGGTTTTTCATGTTGTAAAGCCTATAAATAAGGTGTGTTGTAATATTGAAAAATTTAATTGTTAATTAATCATTAGATCAATCTTTAGAGGTTGTTGGTCATGTAGATGTAAGTTGAATTAGTTGTAGGGTTGTTCTTGTGTATTGCAAGAGAGTATGATGGTGATTGTGTCTTAGGTGTAGACCAGGGTTATTCATGTCACTCTTTATTCATCTACAAATAATATGACATGAGAGCAATAAGATCAAGGAATGTTGGTTTTCCCATTTGCATTTCCACGAGAAAATCTCTGTGTACTCTGTGATTGTTTTGTCATTCATTTTCTTGTTTAAATTTGTCTTCTTCTTTCCCAGAAGGTTTAGTGTGGAAGTCTCTTTCTTAACATGTGGTATTAGAGATTAAGTTTGTAGATCTTGGATCTGAGCTAAACCCTATGTATAGTGAGAGTTGTAAGTCATGAATATTTGAATTTGTGCTTGAAAGAATGGCACRCATTTAAAGGATAGAGATCAAAAAATTCAATGGCTAGAATTTTTAGCTTTGGAAGCTTAAAATTGAATATATCCTTGTAAATTGAGAACAATGGGAAACCGTCTATCCAAGTACCATTCCGACAGGTATGTCAAGGGAAGAATGGGAGAAAATCGAGAGAAGGGAAAGGAGTATGATTTGACTTTGTCTTGCAGATTGAGTGTTGATGAATGTCTTGGGTGAAGACTAGGATAAGAAATCGAGGGACAAGTTGGGAAGCTTGTACCAGTCAAAATCCCTAGTAAATAAGTTGTTCCTTAGAAATAAATTGTATCTTTTGAGGATGAGTGATGGGATCTCAGTAACTAAACATTTGAATCCATTCAATATTCTAATAATCCAATTATCATCTGTATATATTAAAATTACTAACGAGGAGAAATCTATTATTCTATTATGTTCTTTTCGAGACTCTTGGGATAGCTTAGTCATGGCTATAGGGGGTAATTCGACCACATTAGTGCTAGAATATGTGGTTGCATCTCTATTATCGAAAGGACTACTCTGAATAAAGGAGCCGATGTGTATTTGGCATTGACCAGTACATATTCAAATCAATATGTTTGGAGCGTTCTTTGATATGACACCTCACAGAGAACAATTTTGCAAATATGAGAGATATGAAGGAGGATATGTGTTATCAGGGGACAACTCAATAACCAAAATTGTTGGACGGGTGAGAGTCCAAATGATACTATAGGATGGGAAGAGTAGAACCCTTTTAGGTGTGCTACATATTCTGGGTTTGGTAAGAAACTTGATACTTTTCAACAAGATGAGTGATGCAGGTGTGCACACTCTATTTCAGAATGATACATGCAAAATGGTCAAGGGTGTGATGGTATTAATGAAAGGAGTTCAGATTGGAACCATATGCAAAATGTTAGGGAATGTCGACTCGACTAGATGCAACAACATTGTTGTTCCTGAAGTCGACTCGAACCAACTCATCTAGGGATGGGTCGATTCAAACCAATTCACCAATACTTTGTCAAGTTGACCCAACCATTTTATGGCACCAGAGGATGGGACACATTGGATAAAAAGGACTTATAACAATGAAAAACAAAGGTATGGTTGAAGTTTTTTATTATTGTAATTTGGAAGTCGACTTTTGTGAACATTACATATATGGAAAAAAAAACCGAGTTAGGTTCTCATCTGGAGAGAGAAGGGAAATGGGGGGTTCTAGAATTGATCCATAGTGATGTATTTGGGCCTGTAATAGTCCCCTCACTTGGTGTATCTTTGTATTATGTCTCCTTCATAGATGATTTCTCCATTTGGACATGGATATAATTCGAGGGGAAGAAATAAGAGGTATTTGAGAAATTCAAAGAGTTTAAATCTCTTGTAGAAAACCAGATAAATAAGAAGATCAAGGTGTTGAGAACTGACAATGGTGGTGAATTCTATGGAAATTATTTTGAGCAGTTCTGTAAGCAGTGTGGCATAGCACAAAAAAATACCACACCATACATCCCACAAAAAAATGGATTCACTAAGAGAATGAAAAAAACATTGATGGACAAGGCAAGGTGCATTCTTAGTGGTGTTTGGCTCACACAAGAATTATGGGTAGAGATGGTCAACACTACAAAATATCTGGTAAATATTTATCCTTCATTGGTACTAGTTGAATTGACTTCACATGAGGTATGGTTTGGTAATAATCCTTCACTTTCACATCCCAAAGTATTTGACTGTGATACATTTGTGTATGTTCCCAAGGAAAAGAGGAGCAAGTTGGACAAGAAGGAAGTCAAGAGTATTTTCATTGGGTACAAGGAAGGAATGAAAGTATACAATCTTTGGGATCTTGCATCAAGGAAAATAGTTTACAGTCAAGATGTGATCTTTAGGGAATTTGGAGGCACATTCGAGCCTAAAGCAGTCTAATAGAGAAAGATCCAGAGAAGTTGACTTTTGAATTGAGGAACGAAGAATATGATTCAAATGAGTCAAATGAATTAGATGAAGAGGTTGAATAGCCGACCCTAGTTGTAAGGAGCTCTAAATGAGTAAGAAAACCAGTTGAAAGGTATAGTCCACTTGATTTTTGTTCAAGATTTGTGTTAACTTCCATTGATGTGGATCCCAAGTCAGTCAGGGAGGAAATCGACCGAATAGATGATAAACTATGGAAGGATGCCATGGTTGAAGATATGGAATCCCTGCACAAGAATGAGATGTGGGATTTAGTAGAATTACCTAATGGAAGAAAGATTGTTGGTAGAAAGTGGGTGTTCAAGAAAAATATGAAAGCAACAGGTCAAGTCAAAAAATTCAAATCTCAACTCATAACGAAAGGATATTCCTAAGTTGAATGAGTCAACTTCGATGAGATTTTTTCCCATGTTGCAAAATTAATTTCCACTAGAGTAGTAATGTCTACGACTGAAAATTTTGATCTTGAAATCGAGAAAATGGATTTGAAGACAATGTTCCTACATGAGGATCTAGAAGAAGAAATCTACATGAAACATGGTGAAGGATTTGCAGTAAAGGATAGAAAGAGCTAGTGTGTAAGACGAAAATATCCCTTTATGGTCTAAAGCAATCGCCAAGGATGTGGTATCAAAATTTTGACACATACATCCTTAGTTTGGGATTTGTGAGAAGTAAATATGATCATTGTGTATACTCCAAGGAAGAAGGTGGGAATTTCATATATGTAGCTTTGTATGTCAACAACATGTTGCTAGTCGAAAACATCATGGACACAATAAAAGAGGTAAAGAAGCAGTTATCATCCAAATTCGACATGAAGGATCTTGGTGTAGAGACCTTCATTATGGGAATGGATATCAAGAGAGATTGGTTAGTTAGAAAGATTTGGTTGAAACAGAGGAAGTACATTGAAACGATATTGAATCATTTCAACAAGCAGGATTACAAACCTATCAAGGTGCCAATTCCTATGGGAGMAAGGCTAACTGTTGAACAGTGTCCAAAGACACAAGAAGAAATAAAGGGCATGGCACATRTTCCCTATGCAAGTTTTGTTGGTAGTATGATGTACGCAATGGTGTGCACTTGAACAAACATTTCTCATGKAGTAGGAGTATTGAGCAGATACATGTCGACACCTGGGAAAGAGGACTGGACAATTGTCAAGAGAGTGTTTGGATATTTGTGATCCAGGGGATCAAAATATGCTAAAAAATCAAAGCGCTCAGAATTKCTTCAAAACGAACTTGTGCATAGGACTCGTCCTCATGATCCCAACACAACTTGAATGGTTTCAAACATACATCCTATGCGAGAGATATCACGTTCTGTCTATTTCCTCAAACATGAAATTTTTTTGTTGACTATACAGTCCGTACAGTCTAATGTGGCAGGGACGTACTGGTGACATGGTAGGGTTGTACTACTGACATGGAATGGTGTTGTACTAACACATGGAAAGTGGTGACGTGGTAGAGGATGATGTGGCAGGTGATTGGCACATGAGTTGGACCAATTTGGCTTCGACACATGGTGATGTGATGGGCCAATGGTATGGTGCCACATGGTCCAGACATGGGTTGCCACGTCACACCCCTCCATGGTACAAAAGTTTGGTTGTAGTTTGCGGGGGTTGAACCCATGACCTCTGGGGAAAGTGGTAATGTGTTGGTGTAGGCGAGGCTACTAGCCCGACTGCTATATGGTTCCTACCCATATACCTTTGCACAAATATTTAAATTTGAACTATGTTTCATATGGGTGCAAAAAGGGTCGGGGCTAAGCCGCAACCCTTGGTCTTGACTCAAAAATCCACTATACCTTAACCTTAAGCTTTGGAATCGGGGGTGCGATGGAACCAATGGTGCCATCCCACGACCCATACCATGCGTCCATGCCACATGACCACAAAAAGCGTGGGAGGTTTCAATGGAATTGCGGGCTAGGTGCGGAAATCCAGGTCGGTGCTTGACCACATGGGGGGCCACACGACCACGTCCTCCACAATTTTAGGTGCTTATCCCTCTAATTGTTCAACATAATACCTGAATTTGAAATATGCATGTGGGTGATGGTTTTATGCACAAGAAATGCCCATAAGCTAGGTTGAGTTTACATAGGTGCGTTTTGGAGGAGCAGAGACAACAAAGAATTGGGAAAACTTCCAGGAAGTGATTCCAACTTAATTTTTGGCCAAACCGGGTGCAGGAAGAGCCTATCTAAGGGTTTTTGGACGTTCTAGAGCCATTGAAGCCATCTATTTTCCATTCTGAGCATTTTAAATCATTGATTTTGACACTTTGAGCATTAATGAAAAAATGATCCATTGGAAGTTGGACCAGGAGATGTAGCCTAAGAGAGGGGTGAACTCCTTTATCATTTTGTTGTGTTAATGTGTTTACTTTGATGGTTGTTATGTATGTTTATGTTGCTCATGATTAATTAAAAGCTCATTAAATTTTATGTGTTTGTAACTTGATCCTATTACCCAAGCACATACAAATTTCACTTCTAGGTTGAGTTTACATAGGTGCGTTTTGGAGGAGCAAAGACAACAAAGAATTGGGAAACTTCCAGAAGAGATTCCAACTTAATTTTGGCCAAAACCTAAAGGAAGAGCCCATATAGGGGTTTTTTGGACATCCTAGAGCCATTGAAGCCATCTATTTTCCATTCGGCATTGTAAATCATTGATTTGGACACTTTGAGCATTAATGAAACAAATGGATCCATTGGAAGTTGGACCGTGGAGATGTAGCCTAAGAGAGGGGTGAACTCCTTTATCATTTTGTTGTGTTAATGTGTTTTACTTTGATGGTTGTTATGTATGTTTATGTTGCTCATGATTAATTAAAGCTCATTAAATTTTATGTTTGTAACTTGATCCTATTACCCAAGCACATACAAATTTAACTTGAAATTTTAAAGAGACTCAAGTCTTTTCATTTTCAAATCAATTTGTGTGGCACAAAATATTATGGATATATTCTATCAGGAAGTTTGAAGCTGAAAGTGAAGTAAAATGTAATATTTTTTCAACCCCATTGGCTAGAGATCCGATTGATGAAGGTTGACCGGCTTTTTCGGATATGTTCAAGATGTTCATGGAGCAATCATATGGATGAGGCGATGGCTTATCGTGAGAATTTTCGAAACAAAATTCTGGAATACATGGAATATAAGTAAGGAAGCAGTATGGTTGCAAGGATTGTGTTCAGGGATCTGGTTTGAGAATAGAGCTATGAATGTAAAATGAAATAGCAGCTAACAATATTTCTAGAAAAGAACACATATTACCATTCTAGGATGAAGTATATTGATGTACAATATCATTTTGTGTGTGAGATACATGGTGGAAAACAACAAGGTGTTATTGTGAGAAAGAAGAAATGTTGTAAAAGATAGAAAACTCATTAACCAAGTTTGTGAGTGTTGGGAAGTTCTCTTTGGTGCAAAGAGGGAATGGGTATTGTTTCCTTGGGTCTATGAACAAAAGTTAAGGAAACACCCATTTCAACAAAGAAGACAAAATGTAAGTGATAATGTTGGTTGTTATATTCTTTGCAGTGAAAGTATAGTTGAGGTGGATTAATTGGGAGTGAAATTTTTAGGTCGAAGTGACCAACTAGGAAATTTGAAGTCAAAAGTGATCGACAACAAGTCGAAGTCATCCAACAAGAGGTCGTCAGGAGGTTGAGTGGAAACTCACTGAAGACCAACTGGTATTATAACTAGTAGTCGACTCTAACACAATCGAGATTCATGATATTTTGTAGCCAATGATCTACGTGGATCTATAATAATTTTTTGGAACCATGATTTATGGGTCTACATGTTATAAATCCTATTAACAAGGCGTGTTGTAATACATAAAAAATTGATCGTTAGATCAATATTTAGAGGTTGTTGGTCAAGTGTAGATGTAAGTCAATCGGCCGGTGTGGGTTTGTTCTTGTGTAAGCAAGAAGTTATTATGTTGATTGTGTCTTAGATGTAGACAAAGTGGTTAGTTATGTAACTCTTTATTCATATATGAACAAGATGACAAGAGAGCAAGAAGATCAAGGAATGATGGTTTTCTGGATTGGGTTTCTAGGGTAAAATCTATATGTACTATGTGATTGTTTTATCATTCATTTTCTTCTTTAAATTTGTCTTCTTCTTTCCTAGAAGGTTTAGTGTGGAAGTCTATTTCCTGACAGGACTGACCACAACTTTTCTTTTTAATGATGTGACTATTTTTGTAATATTTTCAGAAAATAAATATAATGTTGACACACATAACTATTTATGTAATTTTTTGGGACAAGAAACAACTTGTTGTTATCATATAAAAAAGGCAAGTATGGAAAGTGTTTGTATCTAATATTATTGAGCACCTTTTTGAATTCCAGGTGGCATATGACTATGTAATTTTGTTTACTATAAATAAAATTCCATTTTTTTTTCTTTGGAAAAAAACATGACCTTAAAGGGAGCATCATTATTTGTGTCAATACTATGTTGTCTTCTTCAATGAGTGCTCTACAAAGTTTCATATTAGAGACGAACAATATGAGTCAAAAAAATAAATCATGCACCCTGTTAGTATCGTGTTCCATCACATATTATTGCAAAAAACACTTATACAATTACCTTTACATCAAGTTTGTGAATTTTGTGTCATGTCAGCACCATAGTGCATCAATATGAGTATCGATTTTTCAGATGGGGCATCGTTTGTGTCGCACCAACGTCATGGCAATGTCGAATTATAAAACAAATTAGTCATTTTACATTATATTTACATCTTATTAGTGTTATTTTACATCTCTATTGTATCATGTTAGTGTCACATATGCATCATTAATATTCATTTTTGTGTCATTTTAAAATCATTTTACATCACTTATGCATTGTGTTAGTGTTACATACATGACGTTATTATTCATTTTGTGCCGCATTAGTGCATTTTTGGATTTGTAGTATATTCGTTTACGTAAATTTAACATCAAAAATACATTGTTTTAGCTTATTAATCATTTACGTATTTTAATTCATTTTATTATTATTGATTATTTAATTCAATTAATTATTATTATTATTATTTTCAAAAGAATAATAAAAATAGTTAATATTATTGATTTAATTATCACATGGATGGGGAGTTAACAAGTGGGACTCGAACGTGTTGTTTTCCCATGACTTCGCAAAGCAAGGACGGATCATTAATCTCAGAGAAGGTGTTGAGTATAGGTGTCAGCATGAGGCGAGAGAGAGGATGTAGGGGCAAAGGTTGGATATCCCTATAACCAAATGCAATCATGACGAGGTTCATGGGTGATAGGCCAGGTATGGTAGTGAATGAGTAACTCCATAATTACGTGATTGTATTAATGTGAAACTCAATAAATATACGATTGTCTTCCCTAATTGGTGACTCTTCCTATCACCTACGACTCTTCATATTTATAATTTATGTTACAAGTAATACAATCCCAAGGATTACATGCCAACATTCCCCCCTTAATCTGAAGGGGTGTTTGTAAGTCCAATCATCATTTTGAACTTTTCAAAATTTTCTCTTCCAAGCGCATTTGTGAATATGTCCACAATTTTCTCATTTGTGAAACAATGTAACAATGTCTCAAGTGAATATTTTTGGCCTCTACATGATATCGAATCATGTGATACTTTGTATTGTTGTGCTTACTTCAATCATGGAATCTAGGATTCTTGCCCAACTTGATTGTAGAAGTATTTTCAACTAGAAGAGGAGTAGAATTCACTTTTTCCTCCTACAAATCTTCAAGTATTTTCCTGAGCCACACAATGTCCTTTGTTGCTTCTACAACTGCCACATATGTTGCCTATGTTGTTGAATCTATTGGAATTGGATATTTGCATGATCTTCAAAAGACAGTTGTCGATCCAAGAGTCATGAGATAGCCTAAAGTTGACACTCCATTTTCCTTATCCCCAACAAAGTCTATATCAAAATATTCGATCAGTTTGAAGTCATCTACCTTAGAGTACCTGAGTCCAAAATCATGAGTTCCCTTCAAGTATTTTAGAACTCTTTTTGCAGTCGACCAATGTCCTTCACAAGGTTTTTTCACAAACCTTGAAAGAATCCAAACAACAAATGAAATGTCTGGTATGGTGGTAGTAAGTACTTAGATAAGACTTGCCACAAATTATTTGTACTTATTTGCATCCTCAAATTCATTCCCTTATTTTGATGCGAGTTTCAAATTCTATTCCATTGGAGTAGAAACAAGATTGCAAACCTATCAAGGTGTCAATTCCTATGGGAGCAAGGATAATTGTTGAACATTTTCCAAAGACACATGAATAAATAGAGGACATGGCACATGTTCCCTATGCAAGTGTTGTCACTAGTCTGATGTACACAATCATCTCCACTCGACCAAACATTGCTCATGAAGTAGGAGTATTGAGAAGATACATGTTGATACCTAGGAAAGATCATTGGACAACTATCAAGAGAGTGTTTGGGTATTTGTGTGGCACAAAAGATTATGCTATACGCTTCCAACGGAATCCTGAAGTTGACAGTTAAGTAAATGTACATGGCTTTGTCAACGCCAACTGGGCTAGAGATATAGATCAAAGAAGTTCAACCCCTAGATATGTGTTCTAGATTTTTGGTGGAGAAATCAGTTGGATGAGTAAGCGACAAGCGGTCGTATCATTGTTGACAAATATAGAAGTTGAATACATGGTAGATACTCATGGAAACAAAGAAGTAGTATCGATGCAAAGGCTATGTTTAGGTATCGGTTTTGAGAAGATATCTATGCATATAAAATGGAATAGTCAAAGCACAATATTTCTATCAAATAAACCATCTTTCCATTCCAAGATGAAGCATATTGATGTACAATACCATTTTGTGAGAGACATGGTGGAAAGAAACAAGGTGTTGTTGGAGAAAGTAGACATGTTGCAAAAGATAGCAGACTCATTAATCAAGTTTGTGAGTATTGTGAAGTTTTCTTGGTGTAGATATCCAATGGAAAATGTTGCCCTAGGTTTATGAACAAAATTTCATAAATCTCCCATTTCAACAAAGAAGTCAACAAGTAGGAGAATGTTAGGATGTTATATTCTTTGTAGTGAAATTCAAGTCGATGGTCAAGTCAAGGATTGAAGTGATCGTTTGGGGAAGTCAGAAGTCGAAGTGATTGATATCAAGTCGAGAGGTTAATCGACAAGAGTTCATTAGGAGGTCAAGTGGCAACCAACTGAAGACCAACTAGAGATCGACTGGTAATCTGATTGGTAATTGACCATAACAGAATCCTGAGATTCACGAGATTTGTAGCCAATTATCTGCGTGGCTCTGTAACCATTTTTTGGAATCATGATTTAGAGTTTTGCATGTTGTTAATCATATAAACAAGGAATGTTGTAATACTGAAAAAGTTAATTGTTAGATCAATATTTAGAGGTTGTTGGTCATGTAGATGTAATTCGAATTGGTTGCAGGGTTGTTCTTGTATGATGCAATAGAGTATGATGGTGATTGTGTCTTAGATGTAGACCATGGTTAGTCATGTAAAATTTTATTCATCTACGAATAAGATAACAAGAGAGAAAGAAGCTCCAGGAATGATGGTTTTCCCATTTGAGTTTCTAGGGTAAAATCTATGTGTACTCTGTGATTGTTTTTTCAATCATTTTCTTGCTTTAATATGTCTTCTTCTTTCCTAGAAGGTTTAGTGTGGAAGTCAATTTCCTAATAGGACTGACCAAAAATTTTCCTTTTAATGATGTAATTGTTTTTGTAATTTTTTCAGAAAAGAAATAGAATGTTGATATACATAACTATTTATGTAATTTTTTGGGACAAGAAACAACTTGTTGTTATCATATAAAAAAGGCAAGTATGGAGAGTGTTTTTCTCTAAGACTATTGAGCACATTTTTGAATGTGAGGTGGCATATGACTATGTAATTTTGTTTACTATAAATAAAATTCCAATTTTTTTTCTTTGGAAAAAAAAAACATGACATTAAAGTGAAAATCATTATTTTTGTGAGTGTTATGTCATCTTCCTCAATGCGTTCTCTACAAAACGTCATATTTGAGACGAACAATATGATGAAAAAAAAATGCGTCCTATTAGCATCGTGTTCCATGACATATTATTGCAAAAAACTCTTATACAATCACCTTTACATAAAGTTTGTGTTAGAAGCATGCATTTTGAGTTGTGTAAGCACCATAGTGGATCAATATGAATGCCGATATTTCAGATTGGGCATCATTTGTGCATTGCACCAACATCATGGCAATGTCAAATTACAAAACATTTTAGTCATTTTACATCATATTTGCATCTTATTAGTGTCACTTTACATCTCTATTGTATCATGTTAGTGTCATGTGTGCATCACTAATATTCATTTTTGTGTCATATTAACATCATTTTTCATCACTTATGCATCATGTTAGTCTTAGGTACATGTTGTTAATATTCATTCTATGTTGCATTAACACGTTTTTGGCCTTTTAGTATATTCATTTACGTAAAGTTAACATCAAAACTACATTGTTTTAGCTTATTACTAATTTAAGTATTTTAATTAATTTCATTATTATTGATTATTTAATTCAATTAATTATTATTATTATTTTCATTATAATAATAATAATAGTAGTAAGAATAATCATAATCATAATAATAATAATAATAATAATAATAATAATAATTAATAATATTAATTATTAATGTAATTGTCACCTGGATGTGGTCTTAACAAGTGGGACTCGAATGTTTCATTCACCCACCACTTCATAAAGCAATGAAGGCTCATTAATCCCATAGAAAGTGTTGAGTATGGGTGTTAGCACGAGGTGAGAGTGAGGATGTAGGGGGAAGGTTGGATCTCCCTCTAATTAAATGCAATCATGATGAGGGTCAGGTGTGAAATTCCAGGTATGGCAGTGAATGAGTAACTCCACACTTATGTGATTGTATTAACGTGAAACTCAATAAATATACAAATAGTGACCGATAGTCTTCCCTAATGGGTGACTCTTCCTATCACCTACTACTCTTCATATTTACAATTTATGTTACAGTTGACCCAAAAATCTGCGATGGGCTCAACATGGTGTTTTACACAATTACTTCTCCATAAACGCCCCTTGGTGCTATGGTTCCAGTCAAAGACAGTGGTGGGGGGGATAGTTAATATGTCCTTTGCCCTTGAAAGAGTATCAGTTGGTTGCCTTCATGGAGTAGTGGACCTTCCCATGACATTTATTCCTCATGTAAAGGTTGTTCGGTTCAGGGAATACAACACTGCCATGTGGTAGGAATCAAGACAATCTTTTCAATGGGCTATCATGAGCTTGATTCCGAGTCTGTATGACCCCATACGAGGGACGTAAAGTCAACGTCACCCGAACGACCAAAACCAATAGCTGTGACTTCCTGGTATGATTCTGTTTAGATTATGGTATCAAAAGGAAAATCAAACCCATACATGGTGTAGGGAAGTGTGATACGTTTCCAATGGTATATCTCGTGCTTGGTTTCGACCCCCGGTTGGTAAGAACGAGCTTTCACAAGTTCATGACTACTTTCAGGAACCAAATTGGTTGTAGTGCTTCATGAGTTAAAATTGGTGGGTAAAGAGTTATACATCAGAGATTTAGGAATTCCATGCTATAATTCCACATCTCATTTGCCTCATTCTGACCTCGTATGGCCCGGTTAGAGTTGTTACAAGTTGGTCAATGATTTCAGGCAAAGGGGGGTCCACCAACTCTCATGGAAGGGTTTCATAATAGCTAAGACACTCATAAATGACCCCAACATAGAAATCTATTTTCACCTTGCCGAATTACTCATCAATACCTTTCCGACGATACCTCATTTGACTCGATTGGATATTGTATGGCGATTTGACACCTTTCGCAAGATTGGGTGTCATGTGGGCCCACCAACAAGTCAGGGGTTTTAAGAAACCACTGTTCTGGGCCAAATTTGAGGGTTGAGGTGGGATTATCTCAAGTTGGTGATGACATATTCCCGACGGTCTTGTCGGGACCTTTCCAACAATGTGCCTTGCATCTGATTCCGACTCCGTCTCACCGGACAACATTTTTGGGCTAAGTTAGCAGCAGCGGGGTCAAAGTCAAAGTCAAACTTTGACTTGCACATTTTTCCAAGAAATATTAAAAAATTAATTGAAAATTTTATTAAATTTTTTCATAAAATTGGAAAATGTGGGAGAAGGCACGTAGCCTCATGCAAATTTTGGGAAAAAATGGTTTTTTGAAAAATTGGAAAAAATCAAAACTCCCCCCTCTCCCAAGCCATTTTGACAGTTTGGCCAAAGGGGGGGAAGCTCTGCAACAGTAATTCATGGAAACAGAGGGAGTTTTTTATGGAAGTAGTTGTAGCTGTGCAGTGGGAAACCAACTTCCATGCAACAATCTTCAAACAATTAACCAGGTAATCCATCAATCCTATTTCCCCCCCAAAAAAAAAATCAAGGAAAATTTTGCTGGTTGTGTTGAGAAATTGTATTTTTCCTTCAAATTGGTGTTTATTTGCCTAGTTCAAGTGTGGTATTGGCTGCTGGTTCAGATTTATTTGTTCGTTGCTGAGTTCAGTAAGTTGTGGGTGTGTAAAATATGCAAAGGAGAGGGGATTCGAACCCCTCTTGGGCACTAGGCCCAAGCCTCCATGGCTCCTTTAAAATTTTAAAATTTTTAGTTCTTTGCTGAAGATTGCAGGCCTGGGCATGTCACTGGGAAGTCCTGGGCTTTGAACCTAGTCTTCCCCTTTCTCCTTTGCCCAAAACACTCCCATATTTGCCCATAAATTCAAATGGTGGGAAGGGGGGTTTGAACCCAGAACCTCCCATACATTTTATTGCCTAAAAACCCACTTCCTTAGAGTTTTGAATTTTTATTTTTTTTTGTGGTTGGCCACCCATCCACCACCCGGGTGCCACCACCGGGCTCCTCCTCTCCTCCTTTTTCTTCATGCATCCCTACCCATTTCCCTCGGCCACCTCCACGCCCATACTCTCCTACTCTCCTACGACCTCCACCTCCACGCTGCTCCCTTCTCCCTCGCGCAGCCTCCTCCTCCATTTGCCATTCCTCTCCACGCTCAACCTTCCCCTTTCTTCCCGTGCACACAGCCTTCCCTCGGCCTCTTGCCCATTCCCAGCCTCATTTCCCATTCCCCCCTTCTTTCCGCCCTCTATGTGCACACTCCCAAACATCCACCTCCACGCTGCTCCCTTCTCCCTCGCGCGACCTCCTCTCCCACAACCACCACGCATCCCCCACCTCCCTCTCGTCCCTCACCTCCCACTCTGCACAGCTCTCTCCTCCATCTCCCTCGTGTTCTCTCACCTCCATTCCCCCCTACCCCTCTCCCCATTTCCCATTCCTCTCCACACAGACCCCTCAACCCTCTCCTCCTCCGCTCCCTCATTCCCCAGCCACCAACCACCTCCTCCATACCCCGCGGGCTCCTTTTTCACTTCCGGCCTGGTCATATGGGAGACCAGGGGAAGACGAGTGGGGGGTGGTTTCAAATTAATTTTAAATTTTAATTTTGATTATAGTTTAAAATCTTGTTTATTTTAATTTAAGTTTAATTTTATTGTTGTTTTTAATTTTATATTATATTAAATTTTGGATTATAGTTTAGTTATAAATATATATATTATATATTATATATATTCTATATATATTTGTAATTAAAATTATTTTTAAGATTTTATAATGTTTGATTAAAATATGAATAAAATTTAAAATTAAATTTAAAATGGGTTTTGAACTATATGTTAAAAATTCAAATCCCCCCCCTAAGGGCATTGGCCTTTTTAATGCTATAACTTCGTCATACAAAGGCGGATTTTCTCTCATGAATAGTCAAAACGACCAGCGTGAAGTGTAGAATACATCCATAACATTCAATTCAGAAAATTCAGCCCATATTTTCAGTGACATGTCCCAGAGCGACAAGAACTCATTCCTGGCCCAACAAGCATGCGCCGGAAAGAGCCCTAATTGGGGTCCTCCGAGGTTAAATTGGGTCAGATGAGAAAAACCCATTTCATCTATAGGTATGCATGCCTGTAGAAGCCTTTTAATTCTGATGTCCAACCCAGAATTGTGTCCCAACTTTCATTTTTTCCCCTGATCAATCTCTTAGCCAGCTCCATCTGCATACCTTCCCGGGGCCATATCTTACTCATCCAGAGTCGGATTTGTGCCAAACGAAAGGAAGAAGAAAGATAGCAGATAGGGATATAGCATAGGCATAGTAAATAACAGTTTTGTGACTATTTGGTATAGGGTAATAGCCTCTCAAGCTTCAGGTCCAAGGGGTCCCTTCACCAAAACAAGCCCAAATCGAAGCCATGCTTCGACCAACTCATAGGGAAACTTATAGGCAACAAAGGGGGGGTATAATCAGGTCTGAAAAGTGCCTGAACAATAGGAATTTACTTACTTACAATGACCAAATCCCAAAGGCCCCTTGCCCTCCTAAGCAACTCAACAAATTCCCCACACCTTGGGGCTTCATTCCGGTGAATCCGACAACCATGGATGGCCGAGAATTGTCCTAAACCACCTCACCTACAGCTACAAAACATTACAACAATGAAAGATCCTTTGGGATGGCACAAATCCCTAGGCAAATGATGATGTGGCATATCAAGCTTTGTCATTTTATGAAAAATGACTTTTTGTAATATGAATTCTTGCATGATTTACTTTTTGGGATGTATTACTATGTAATTGAAGGGTCAAGTCAAATCTTATTTGATCCCCTTTTTGGATGAGGTTCCCTTTTAGGATAAGATTCTTTTTGGATAAGATGCTTTTAGGATAAGGTTACTTTTTGTAAAAAGACAAAAGCTCTTTAGGGTTGGTCCACTTGTCACTTTTCAAAAAGTGACAAGTGTCTTGTGACCTAACCCTAAGCCTTCACCTCTCCTTTATAAATAAGAGGGTTGACATTGTAAATGGGAGGATGAATCTAGTAACAAAGCTCTTCTGAAATTTACAAGACTCTTTGTGTGTGTGATACTTGTTGAATTTTGGTTGTTGGATGTGTCACTTGTTGGTTAAGGGTTGAGGGGTAGGGGTAAATGCTTTTTATGCTAGCTATCTCCAGGAGGGATTGGTTAGGTAGGTGTTTGTTGTTGCTTCCTTGGGTTTAATCTGTTTACTTTCATCTTCTAGCAACTTGGTTTAATTTGTTTAATGTGTTTTAGTGCAGATTTTCTGAAGTATTCAATTGTTTTCATCCTTAGCTAGTGGCTGGGAGTCCTAGGGCCCCTTAGGAGAACCCTTAAATAGACCTCTTAGCTGGCTGTCCATACTTGTTTGCTTTATATTTTCATTCATGTATATTTCTGTTATGTTTTCTTACCATTAACCTTGTTGTCCCAAATAGGAAAATTGATCATTTTGGTCAATTCCCCCCCACGGGACAACCATCTTAGTTGGTTGTTATATACTTCTTATGTGTAAATTTCTGTTATGTTTATTTTAGTTTTTCCATGCATAAATACTAAAATTTCGTTGTTTTCCTACAAGGATACAACCGGTCACCCACTCTGCTTCTCTTAAGCGGTTGGGGACCACCTAGAGACTTATTTGAGGCAAAGGTATCAGCGGGGCAGAGAAGAAAAACACACATTTCGATTGGTAAATCTACCCAATCACTCTCATATTCACTTTACTTATCACTTGCACTCACTCCAAAAAATTCTGATGCACATACCAATGTTTATATGTTTGATTTGTGTAGGTAGTTTGAATGGTTCACTTGTGAATTCATGTAAAATATCTGATTAATACTTGTGTAGATAACCATCACACCTTTTATATTTTAAACACTAAATTTCCAATCCCCATACAAGGAGTTAGTTGGGGCTTTCATGCATATGGCGACATTGTCGCTCGCAAAGAGCTTCAACCCATTCCTTTGGGTTGAATGGTGTAATTGTCATTCTGTAATTATCTAATCTTGCTATATTTTCATTGTATCACTTTTTTCTCACTAATCTATAGGTGGCTTCCCCTAAAGGCCCCATGCAAAATCAACAAGCTAAATACATGCAAAACGCCGCAAAAGAAAGCTTGAAAACAATTCAAGGGTCCGCCCCATACACAGAAAACAAAAACTTATATTATTTAGATATTTATATATACATATTATCTAGCTGTGACATATATGTCACCTATCTATTTACTTGTTTTATGTATATAGTTTTAAATAGATTTCAAATTCAGTAACTAGGAGGCATTCTTTTGAAATCAAGACATGACCTTGCCACGTGGATGGCCTGGTATTTCATTTTATGCAATTTCAATTTCGTAGGATATTAAGAGTCAAAGCTAGGGAGTCTTCATTAGGAGCCCCTCGAAAGTTGTCTAGTTAGTACAAGTCGAGTGGTATTTCCTTAGTACCACACGGTCAAGGAGTTGATTAGCTTAGCTCGGTTGGAATACTACTCTTCTTGGGTAAGCTCATCAAAAATCCTCTTTAGGGGGGTCATGAGCCTCTTCCTTTTCACAGGTATCCTTCTTCCATCCAAGCGGCTTTAAGAGCCCGAAAGCGCTAGTGACGAGAAGTGGCTAATCCTTGCTTCTCTGAACTGCATGGGGCACTCTTCAACCTAACCACCGTGGTCTGTTAGGACTACTCTTCTTATACTGGTTGGCACAGTTCTGGGATGTGTTTGCCTAATCGAGATAACCTTCAAAAACCTTCAAAACAGTGTGGTGGCCAAGGCATGTGATAAAAACTAAAAATTGACCAATATAATACTTTTAAAGTCAACCTTTCGTCAGTCCACCTTTTCACTCATGAACCAAAATTGAAGTTGTGAATACTTTCCCTTATATCATAGCTGTATCATCTTGTAACAAGGATGTTCATCCATTTTTACAGCCCACTTTTGATTTAACAACCTTCCGGGATCACTTCCCGGGTCACCTCGGGGGGTATCAAGCCTTTCTGAGTTTGTTTCCCTGTCTTGAAAACTTTGAAAAGCTTGATGTTCACAATTTACAGCCATTTAAAAGTACTTGGCTGAAGATTTTAAGCCCCCTTTTCACCCTTGTTTCACACCCTTTTACTCAAGGTATTCGTTGGTTAATTACCCAAGACACCAGTTTATCCCGGGGACCCATTCTGGGACAGTTTCCAATGCTTTAAGGAAGTGAACAACTAACTGTTCACTTTATTTAGTTCGCTTTCCTAAAAATCAACGAGCTCATTTTCGTCCCACTGTCCATAATTTTCATCCCGAAGGCCATTTTGGCCATCCAAGAAGCTAAGGAAGGAAACACCCAGGGTGGGTGGTCCTGAGAAAGACTTCTTGTGAGTCTTTCACCTTTCTTTTTCCCCTTCATTACCGCCTCAGGCGAAGGACCACCTGAGGTGCGGGTGGTCTCTGCTTCGTGCCAAGATATCAAAGAGGATGTAACCGACTTCACATCCGGATAGGTCGTATCTGTGCCTACAGACAAATTTTTCTTATAACAGTTACAAGTAACACAATCCCAAGGATTACGTGTCAACATTCCCCCCCTTAATCTAAAGGGGTGTTTGTGAGTCCAAGCATCATTCTGAACTTTTCAATTTTTTCTCTTCTAATCACTTTGGTTAAGATGTTAGCATATTTCTTATTTGTGGAACAAGGTAACGATGTATCAAGTGAATAGTTTTGGCCTCTACATGATATTGAATCAGGTGATACTTTGTATTGATGTTCTTAGTTCAATCATGGAATCTAGGATTCTTTTCCAACTTGATTGCAAAAGTATTGTCAACTAGAAGATGAGTAGAATTCACTTGTTTCTACTACAAATATTCAAGTATTTTCCTGAGCCACACAATCTCCTTCGTTGCTTCTGTAGCTTCCATACATTTTGCCTCTATTGTGGAATCTGTTGAAACTGATTATTTGTGTGATCTCCAGGAGACAGTTTTTGATCCAATACTCATGAGATAGCCTGAAGTTGACACTCCATTTTCCTTATCCCCAAAAAATACTGAATCAAAATATTGGATCAAGTTTAATTCATATAGCTTAGAGTACTTGAGTTCTCTCCAAGTGTTTTAGAACTATTTTTGCAATAGACCAATGTCCTTCACAAGGCTTTTGCATGAACCTGGAAAGAATCCCAACAACAAATGAAATGTCTCGTCTTGTGGTAGTAAGATAGATAAGACTTCCCACAAGTTGTTTGGACTTGGTTGCATCATCAAATTCATTCCCTTCTTTTGATGTGAGTTTCAAATTCTATTCCATTGGTGTAGAAAAATGATTGCAAACTTGTCAAGGTGTCAATTCTTGTGGGTGCAAGGTTAACTATTGAATAGTATCCAATGACACACGAAGAAACATAGGACATGACACATGTTCCCTATGCAAGTGTTGTTGCTAGTCTGAGGTACACAATGGTATGCACTCGACTAGACATTGCTCATGCAGTAGGAGTATTGAACATATACATGTCGACACCTAGG
>SNQJ01S0052392.1:4403-17444 GCA_010110895.2 Picea sitchensis
ATGGCTTCGCTTCTTATATTAGTAATGAACATGAACAAATTATAATTTAATTGATTCACCTATCATTTCTATAATATAACCATTTTACATTTAGAATAGTTTGGATTATGTTGCAGATGTGGTTGTAAGCGTATAAAGATTTTTAATGTGTACAGATAGTTACATTAATGTCTCTATGCTAGTTACATTAATGCATTTAGATTACCGGGGTCTCCTTATGGCTGCTCTCTTACTCGAGCACTCTACACATCCGCTATCTGATGATCCAAGGTTATGGCAGATGCATGAGGCCTTCATGAAGATGCTATGTCTGTGATACAAGTAGAGCTGAATGCAAATGATATGCAGGAAGAATAGAAAGAAAACACAGACAAAAACTAAATTTGTTATAAAATCTCTTATGCAATTTTCTCAGTTGTGGGGGTTCTCCTAGTGTAGTAGTTACAAAGCAATCCAAGTTCAGAGGCATCTACCTGTATGAACAATCTGGTCTTCTTGTTTGGCTCCAGCTGCATCCATCGCCATCACCATCCAGATCATCCAGCCGCAGATAGGCAGGTCCACTGTTCTTCGACCTTCCATCTACTGGGACCTGGGACACAGATTACTTTCTTCTTAACCGTATTCCTGCACACAATTCATCCAAAAACAAGAACAGAAACAGTGAATTTCCAGCTTCACAGTCCTTAAAAAGGCCAACCAAAAGAATCAAAGCTATAAGAAATATATATGAAGAAAACAAGATTCGTTTCTAGGGTTTTATTTATGTTGTGAAATCTGTGCTACAGTCCAGAAAAATCTAGCCCACCTCACAGCCAAGTAGTTATGGAAAACGGTAAATCGTTAAGAGCCCGTCGACCGACTCAGACGCTAAAGAATTTAAAGCAGAAAATGGGTGATTAATGCCACCGAATTAGAACAAGAGCTTGGTGGGGTGGGTGTGTGTCTATATATATATAATGTTGAAAGGATAATCAGCAAGCAATGAATGCCGTGGATGGCAATCCATGAATCCGAAAGAGCCCAATAAATTTTAACTGGAACAACCTGCTTTGCTTGGAAAATAGAAGAAGGAATTTCTACACATTGAAGACGGAAATTTAAGGGCAAGAAAGGGAGGATCCTAATGACTGAGTAAGGCAAGATTTAGACAGTATAGTGCTCCGCAACATCTGCAAAACTATGTCGATTTTTTAGGGGAAAAATCATCAAACGAACTAAAAATAAAGGAAATTCATGGATTTCGCCTACCTTCGTTAGAGCACGGTTTTCCTGAAGAGCTTCCGCCAGCTGTAGACACCTCTCCAGGCAAAAATTGCAGGCTGACGCAGCTCAGCGATCCTCTAATTCCTGTTGAACAATTGTAGTTCCTTAACAAGAAGAGCGCGATAAGGATCTTAATGGAAGCTGAAATTATGTCCCCGTTTCCTCTTAATCTGAAATAGTAATCCCTTCGTTTCTTTGATTACACTTCTCTTGTTTATCTGGGTACAACGTAGTCATGGAGCTATTACGCTCCAGCACAAAAGACCGCGATAAGTAAGCTGAAATCCTGTCCCCATTTCCTTGTCCTTGATCTCATTGCAGCAGTGATCATCCAGTACCATTTTCTCCCACGCACCGCCAGCCACCCAATTCACTATTCAGCTGCATCCATCAAGGTCAGGGCAGGGCAGAGCAGCAGAACAGAGGAACGATGCGGCTCTACTATCAGAAAATTTTCCCAAAATGTTCTTACAAATAACTAACAATTGCATCAATGCGTAGAGCCAATACATACGTGATTTATACTGATGAACGAATGGATCACGAGGCTGTTCGATTGTGATTTTGAAGACGTGAGGACAGAACCTGCTGGAGATGTTTGTAATTGTATTTAAAATGGTCGATAGAAAAGCAAAGTTGCGTAATTGCTTCCCTTTTTTCTTCAGCCCTGCTCTGGTTCTTACTTTCCTCCCTGAGCACTTGCACTGCCTGCTCCAACTTTCCCACCTTTAACTGCAATTCTTCTATTTTTTTGCCATCGGCTTGGGAAGACGTAATTACTGTGCATGCTCAAGATCCGGACCTTCCGTAACCATCGCCATCCAGCTCTTCTTTTGCGCACAAGATTTCCTCTTCTTCTTAATCGGCTCTTGTTTGGCTCCACGTTCCTCATCCCTCCGCGGCCGCTGGTGCTGCTGTGGGGATCTTTAATTCCACCACCCTCCCACGATAACGCGTCATCGCCTGGAGTTTGCTTTTTTGGTGAGAGGATTGCAGTTTGCGTTTTTGCGTTTTTAGTAAGAAGACTGCACTTTGCGTTTTTAGTGAGAGGATTGCAGTTTGCGTTTTTAGTAAGAGGACTGCAGTTTGCTTTTGTGTGAGTTTGAATGGTGATCGTGTGAAAATCATAATGGAATATATGGGGAAGAGTTTCATCGTCCTAAAGGAGACATCACTCCTTTGTGGATTCCTTATTATGGATCATTATTTATTGTGCACTCAAAATCAAGACTTAGTTATGATAATACTAATAGTACAACTAATCTTCCACTTACTCAAGATTCAAGTTGTTGCTAAATATCCTATGTGTGAATTGCATTGGGCTTTGAAACTCTCACGAGTAGGTGAGTAGCCCCAATAAGCATCGGGATGACTCTATCTCCATAGTAACTAGGTTGCATACCAGGGGAGATAGGGAGAATCTACATCCAGAGTAGATGTGTCTCAACGTAGTTTTCGATGGACAAAAGACTCGAGGTGCAATTTCACTTGTTCGATAGAATCGATCTGAATGCATTCACGAAGTGATCCTATGACAAGATCACCATGAGATGTTTGTGGCTCTGATGTGGTCATAATTCTTGACATGGGACAAGAACGACCCGAGGTGCTAGACACATGTGTCTGATAGCATCGAGCTAAACACATTCACAGAGTGATCCTATGAGAAGATCAACTATGAGGTGAATGTGGCTTCGATGAGGTCATGATTCTTGTCATGGGACAAGAATGACCCGAGGTGCTAGACACATGGTGGTGGAGATGGATAATCAATATAGCTAAATGAGGCTCATGGATATTGTGATATTGTCTATGACAAAAGAATACCAAGAACAAGCACGATGATGTTTTGATGCCAGATTGATACCAAATGATGTTGATAGTGATGTTGATACTTGTAACTTGATCTATGATGATGCTACCTGTAGAATGGTCTACAAGACTATGTGAGTCTTTCCCATACCACGTGAAGATGGATGGATGTGTTTGAGACCATTAATAACTCCCTAGCTAAGAGGGAGTGTTGATATTATGGTAGTTGTGAGAGGTATTAACCTTCATATATAACCTTTGACTAGAATAGAATATTACAGAAGCAAGAGAAACCCTAAACATATGTGTGAAAACCTTAGAAGACATGTTGGCTCGGCATAATATATAATATTAAGGTATTATCCTCCAAGAAGACAATTCGGCCTCATACGAAAAAGATAAACAGAAAATATAATTACCAGAAAGTCAGACCGGCCCAGCCAGAAAAGTCACTGGATAGATTAATATAAATAGAGGACATCTTGGCTCATTTGTTCACTCCCTCTCACTTAGGAAACTAGAAACAATGCACAAGTTTGGAGGAGGAGCAACAACAACTACAGTTGTATGGTTTTATCTTGTTCAGTCTTTCTAGTACTTTCTCTTGTGCGCTACCCTTGGAGAAAGTGTGCTCTCTTGGTTATCTGTTGGTTCTGGTGTGGCTTCCTGGAATCATTCTTTCTGTCAAAGGTTAAGGGGCACGAGGGTGGTTTTATGCGTATGGTTGGGTGACAATGGTGTAGCATTGTTTATGGTTAAAAGAGCACATCAACATTATTCTAACATCCCCCTTGAGAACCCTCAACATTAAGCCTCAGCGCTTGCCATGGGATCGGTTTCTCCATACCCCCAACCAAACCCCAGCCCGAAGCTCCTGCCATAGGAATCCCCGACGAGCATGGAACCGTATTGTAACCACTAGATAAAACCTCGTTTCTCTCGAACCTTGTAACAACCACATCTATATCCCCCTTGATTCCCAATCCTTTTGCCTCGGAGCTCTGAATTGGGACACAAGAAAAACGTTCCCCACCTGGTGCACTCCAGATCACTTGCCCCTCCGGCAGATCCAACGAGAAATCGAGCAGATCTTCCCCGTCATCCATGGAAAAAAAGTCAAGAAAGAAGACAATAATCAATCGGAAAGGGAAACAACTAACTAATAAGTTTCCCAACAATTTATTTATCTAATTGACAACAAAATTTTATGGAGTAAATAAGAGAAAATACCTTTTATTCTGGTTTATTTAGGCATTCCAACTCTTTCATATATTTCTTGCCCAAGTTGGATTTAATCCTCTTAGCCATCTAGGAACAACCTATTTGTCTACTTAGCTCCAAAAAACCTTGGGTTTCCTATCCCTTTGTGCTCGAAGCTCCAAGAACAACATATGTCAACGATCAAGTATGCAATTAGTCCCTCAAATAGTTAAGTGCCATAGATCCCAAACAGTTCAGTCTAATGCATTATATCTGACTTTTTCATCGTTCCCAATCAATCTTCATTTCCAAAAATAATCCACCCCCACACATCCTTTCCTTCTCCTTACTTATAAAAATCCAATTTCTCTTATCCAAAGTCTCGTTAGCCATCCTCATTAATGGTTGTGAATCTTTTCATCTAGATTTTTGGGTAAAATTTGTTAATTAAATAAGTTAATAAATGAATTAAATAATATAATAATAATGTATAATGCAAATCCTTTCTTCTCATGCTAGATTATTAATGAAACTTAACATTTTCCATCAAAATTTATGGTAACCCACCATATGCATTTAATTCATCATACCAACCAATAATCAAACTCAAGGAGGGTATTTAATGATACTAGATATTTTTGTATGCAATATAATTTTTCTAATCATTAAACCATTAATTAAGTAGTTAATAACCTAGTTTAGTAATTAATACATCAAGTAATTGTATTAGTGTACATACACAATGTATGTATGTGTAGATAGCATACACATATCTTGCACGTGTACTAATTCTAAATGATCACTACCTCTAATGCATAGTTCTTGTATGTTTTTTTTTATAATGAAAATAGAAGAAATTTTTATTCAAAAAAGGTTGTGGTAGTGCCACAAAAAGAGTTATTATAGAGTTCAAAAAAAGCTCATGGAGATTCAAAACTAGGTTGTATCATTATCCTATCTATCAAACTGTTGACTAGAGTTCTCGAGTCTAAATCAAAACTTTGAAGAAGCCTTACATATAACCTATAGAAAATGACAAGTACCAAAAAACTGAAACACAACATACAGATTAAACATTGCAATGACTGGTTTCCTCCCACTCCTCTCCATGAGCTTCTAGTGGTGAGTTTAGATCTGGAATCTGCCTTAGTGGAGTCGGGTACGGAGAAACATAATAGATAACCATGCTTGGTGTCGACCTAGTCGGAGAATGCCATGTCGTTGTTCCAAAAGCAACTCCATAGTCGTTTTCCAATGGGTGGAGGCATTCTACAAGATAATTTGGAGTGAATTGACCAAGTTTTCCAAGGCCTCTTTCTCTTCCTCCTAGAGCTCTCATCTCCATGTTGCAACAATTCATCTCATGTTTTCCATGCTTCCTCCTAATCCACATTCCAACTGCACTGGTGGGTGCAGAATCCACAACCGGTAAATGAGAGAAATACACAAAAGCACTTGTTGAAATTCTTCTTCCAACTCAATCCTGATCGAATTCATAATGAACGCCTCCTTCATACAATCCTCTGAGTCATTTTGGCTTTGTGCGATGAGATGCCACCCTGGATGAGGGAGTAAGATCAACCTCCCTCTCCTCCAACCATAATGCATTTCAAGCATATGATAAGACCAATTCCAAGTGTGACCATCATTGTGAGTAATAGATGATTTAAGATTATTTATTGATGATGCCAAAGGGGAACATGGACGTACCATAGCCATAAACAAAACTCTTTCGAACACCTGTGAATTGAGCCAGGAAGGAATGACCGTAGAGGGGAACTTGTGTGAGCTTTCATCTAAGGAAAATAATATATGAGGTAACGACATACTTCTACCAACTGTCAGAAATCCTAACCACAACATGCACATTTCCCCCCCACCACACATTGACTCCATTCTTTGCCATGTGTGATAACATTGATGCCAGGTAAGATCATAGACTAGGTGATTTATTGGGCCCCCTTTGTGACTGAAATAGTTAACTTCCCTCTCCTTCATGACCATAATTAAGGAATAAAATGGTTAGCATCCTGGCTATCAAGTCTTAGTGTGCCCAAAGAGTCTCGGAGAGCCAATTTGGCCATAGAATCCTCCCTAGCATTGTTGATTCTAAGAACATGGAAACATTGAAGATAATGAAAAGATTATGCCTCCTCAAGTGCTCTTACTATAGTGCTTTTGAGCTTCATATCCCGTGGGGGGGATAGTTTCCTAAATTTATTTAGAATGACTTTGGAATCTCCTATAATGGAAAGATCCTCAATTCCAAACTCTTAGTGATACGTAGACCTTTATAGAGTGCATATGCTTATGCATGATTGTTAGAAGCAATGCCCAAACTCTAAGAAAAGGTTATTCTAATTTGTCCCCTTGGGGAAAGAATAACCCCACCCGCTCCTGCCAACCATGCATAGTTCTTGTATGTTCACGATAAATCATGCAAGACAACAAATCAAGAAAAATGCATTATTCAGTGATCTTTACAAACAAAATTACCATAATTCACCAATAATTGATCATCATAGTTAAATTATTGAAAGTGAATAAAAAAAGTATTATAAACATGGTAGGAACCAAGTAAGTAAATAAGAGTGGCACATATACTCACCAAGTATCATTCTAATCTAACTTCAATGCATCCTTCCTCCTTAACCTACTTCCATCTTCCACATCATATCCTTTCCTTTGTTGCAATATACTATAGTGTCGCCTATATTGACCTAACTCTAGATACAACCCATAAGTCGAAGTGTCGACTATATAAACCTAACTTCCCCAACATGCACCTAATATTCTCCTTCACGCGTCCATGGGAGTGTGGCTCAATATGACCCTCCCATGTCTCCAACTTTTAGAGGATAAATGGTGGGAAATACCTCCACCACTCTTGATAGAACTAGGGTCAACACCCTATCAGTGACCATACTATGTTGTTATTATTTTTTTTGTTCTTAGAGCTACGCCATTGAATAACTAGTTTGGAGAATTGTGCTTCCTATAAAATCCGTACTTTCCAACACACACATACACATATTTAATAAGGATGGTTATTAAAATTGCTTAGAAAATCCACAATAGTTATCTTTAATTTGTCAATGTTTTAGATCACTAAATAGATCTATCATCGGGACAATTAGTCAAGCAAGAGAAGAGGGTGACCTTGTAGATAAATATGAAAAAGAGTAGAGACTAGGAAACCCTAAGAAGATACTAATGTAAATTATATGCTAAACAAACAAACAAAAAAGAAAATGAAAAAATGAAATATATGAATATAGTATATTTTAATTATAAACAAAAGGTGATCATAAATAACAAGGGAATTAGCTACAAAGCAGTTAGTCCTTGCCTCGAACAATATAATAATGTTGTAATTTCGGTGCTGTAGTTTCCGTCCGTGTATTGAACATCATATTATGATGGATGTTCTGTTATGATAGATGTTTTGTGTGGTAGTGATAAATTACATTTTCAACAACATAGCTTGAAAATGAAAGTATTGAACATCATATTATGATGGATGTTCTATGTGATAGTGATAAATTATTTTTTCAACAACATAGCTCGAAAATGAATTGGTTGATATTGGATTAGTTGGTATTTTATTAATTATTTACATTATTGTTTGGTTAAGTAAGTTTCCAATTTAAAAATTGTTAACTATTTAATAATATGATTAAAAAAATTCCAAAACCCTTATCACCTTGTTGTACCAAATGAGACTCCCAAAAAGGAATGTTAAATTATAGTTTTATAGTGTAAGTTTTAACTCTCTTAATCGAGATATGACCTTGAAGATGTTTCTTCAAAATTTCTCATCAACATGCCTGCCATACATTAAAATAATATATGTTGAATATAAGGATATTCTCTTCCTTAAAAAAATTCATTTGTTATATATAGGCATATTAAAAGCATGCCTATGATATTTTAAAATAATATATATTTAACTTATGGATATTCTCTCTTAAAAAATAGTCACTTCATATAGGGATATCTTTTCATATAGGAATATGAAAAATTGTATAGGGGATGAAAGTTTAATTGATTAATATTTGTAAGAGAGAATAAATGTGTAATCATTTTTTCCACCTCTTTGTTTCAATTTGATTGATTGAGATATTTAATTATTTTTAGAATATTGAAATTAGATTTAATGATAAAATTTCCGAGGATTTATGTATGAAATACATTTAACTTATTCCATATTGATATGTTCTTAATTAAAAGTCACAAAGAGATGCACCTAACACATGAAGATCAATGACCTTGAAGAGTTAAAAAGATATACTTTAGGATACAATAATTTGCGAGACACGTTAGTTACCCATGTGGACCATGGGGCTGACATCGATATGTTCCTATAATTGACTCTGCGAAGGTGATGGCATGTCGTTTCGTCCAAAATTTCTTTCACTTGCACTGCCCCCACCAAATTAAATAACAATGGTGAGATGAACCAATAAAGAAGCCTATGAATGGCGTGGCAACCTTTTGCTTAAGTATAGCGACTGTATTAAGGAATACAAATGGATATGTACAATAATTTATTGTTACTCTTAAATTGCATGAATGTATTCCAACTTAACGGATCAAAACAGTAAAAATTGACGGGCACACCCATAATCTCCTATTGCAAAGTTATTTTTGCTAATATGAAGTATACTTAAATTAAAAAAAATAAAAATATTTTATAAACTTAGTCGTAGAAAAATTGTCTTTAATTTTTGAGAAAAGTTACAAAAATCACACATTATTTACATATGACAGACTGCAATCTAAATTAGAGAAAGTTGAACTAAGTTATAGAATTGAATCTAAATTAATTGTGATTAAATCTATAACTAAACCACACAACAACCAAAGCCATCACAGATCTGTTAACTGAAGATAAAAGCCTTCACAAATCTATTAATTGATGATATAAAAAATCTGTTAACTAAAGATAAAATCCTTTACAAATCTGTTAACTAATGATAATGGATACCTTGCAGAAGAGTCGGTATTCAGTTAGGGATCCACTTCCATGTGTAAGAAGTTTTGAGTTACTTCTTCTCTGGGATTTTCCTTTTTATAAATTAGGTACAGAATGAGTTGTGAACCTCCCAGGAAGAAGTTGATTCCTTTTGGGATCTGTGTACAACCCAAGCAAGACGTTATTTGATTCAGTGGAGTGGCTAGAACATGAACTTCATTACGTCGTTATATATTTTATGAGAATTGGATCAAAACTCAATCAATACATGTCATTGAAAAGAAGTCACGTGTCATTGAAAAAACGATACATGTCACGGAAAAGACAATGCATGTCACTAAAAAGGAATTTATCGATGGTCTTTCTGCCGGGACAACTAAACACCATCAAGCTTGTGCGTTGGGTGGTTTCCAGCCCGTGGGTTTCATTGGGTTGTGAGCATCGGGTAGTTTCCATCCCGTGGGTTGGGATGGGTTTCATTTTCGCAGGCTCCGTCTATTTGTTGGACAAAGAATTAATTTTGGCATTCTAGTCTTCATTTGGGGTTTGGTCTTTATTGTGAGCTCTAGCAAGTGGTTTTATTCTATGCTTGAGCTCTATCAAGTGGTTTTATTCTATGCTTGGTGGCAAAGTGTTTTTTTTTTCTACTTTAGATTCCTAGTTTGTTTGTTCTCGTTGGCCGGACTGTGTACCGGAGCAATAAATAGTCACCCTTGCCTTTCCAAGAAAAGAGAACCTAGAAGAAATCGTGTAGTTATCGCGAGGCTTATTTGTTTGTTCTCATTGGCTAGATTGTGTATCGGAGAGGGTCGATACAAATCTAGTGTGCAAGTACATCTATGTGATACACAAAAGTTATCAGACAATAATGAAAAAACTTTGGGTTAAAAGAATAACCCTTGAAAACATGAGATATATGGTTAAATGTCACGGGATTATCAGTAAATGAATATATCGGTTAGTGAAAAGAGAAAATGGCGGCGTTTTAGGAGGATCTTTTATATGAGGTCAAGATTTTTAGACCACCTTCCTATCTCTTCCATTTTTCAGGAAAAACGTCTGGCAAAGCTCTATTTTTTTGCTCTATATTGGGTTCTCCTTCCCAAATATAACAACTACCTTAAAGTTTGTTTCTTAGGCTCATCCAAGCCTTGGGCTTATCGACCACAAGAAGAGATGTTTACCATTCTGCTTGCTCACACATATCCCCATAATCTAGAACTTATGTATACATTTTCCCAGTACTTCTAATTATCTTGTTGAGAGGAAATTCTTCCATATATCTGTATATGGTGTTTTAACTTCTAGTGTTCTCGAACATTCGACGCCAAAGGGACCCAACAATTATACTAGATGGGTTCTTAGGATATATAACTATATATAACTTTAGTAATCAAGGAGCATCACAAGTTCTATAGGTATGGCACATAACAATCAAGGAGCATTGTCAGCAAAGCAAAAAGAAGGAGCACCACCAACATCTCATGCACTCAGGTACTATTACATTCACACTAACAAGAATAACAATACATAAATTTAGATATTGAAATAACTCTCGTAGAGTTATCTATTCAAAGATATAACTTTAAAAGAGTGAAATGAGGTAACCTGTTATGCTCTCCTTCAATGAGCATATCGACCAAACTCGTGGAATACAATTGCACATGTATTCAATCTTAGCCCAGTGCCTGCCAACGATATGTATCTAACGACTTGCTTGTCTTCGTTGGTGCCTACTGTCTTAGGAGGGTGGGAAAGGGAATGAAGAGCCCTAGAAGCTGGATTACCTCTAGTCGTTAGTGAAGTTAGGATATATAGAGGCCACCAAGCTATGGTCTTGCGTGGTGTTGATCTTTTCGTATTAGTGACACGACCATAGCACTGAATTTCACAGATATTGGGTTGACTAGGATTTAGGGTTGGTACGACTATGATTGCTACCTGGTAGAGAGAGAGAGCCATTGGGCTTGGATAAACCACTACTTCTGCGAGGGAAACTTGATCATACTCTGGTTGGTCATACTGAAGCTAAGATGTGAGGGAGGGATGTCATGTACCATGAACCCTGGTGGATCGAATCAGACGGTTGGATCGTTGACTTGCAATTGGGAGAATGATTTGGCACTAGAGACTAAGTTGCAACTCTTCCTCGCGTTTTCGTACAACAGAAAAATTATCGGACTCTTCAGGAATCCCCTACGGTATGTTTCGAGTAAAATTATAGATACACCTTCATTCAACGTTTGAGGTGGTGGCAAGGTGGGGATGAGCATGTGGCAAGGGTCTAAGCAACGAGGTGGCGAAGTGGGGATGAGCAGGTGGCAAGGGTCTAAGCAAGGAGGTGGTGAGAGGTGAGCGACATGTTACGAGGTAGCGAGACACTAAAAAAAGTTATTTATAAACTCTGACAATGGAGGAAAACAAATAACATACACCATGGTATTAATATCGCATCACCGAGCATTGCACCAATAAGGAATTTTATTTGTGAAATTGGAGAAATAAAAAAATAATTTATTTTCAACCATAAATAAATTTAATACTGAATTTTCAAAAACCTTTATGAAACTTTGTAAAAAACATACAAATTGCACCAGTTATTCTAGCAGATTGCACCCACTGATAAGCATAAACCATCTAGGTGATTGCTATAGTCCCTAGTTGGAGGCAGGGACTAATAATATGAAAATAATATGTTATAATAAACATGACCTAATAATAATATTATTATATTATATTAAACATAGAACATTATAATACTATTAATTTATATTAAATAGGGTAATAATATTATTGAGAGTTTATCATAATAATCAAAATATGGTGATGAGGTTGGTGATCCAAAACGAATTTATATTAAATAGGGTAATAATATTATTGAGAGGTTATAATAATAATCAAAATATGGTGATGAGGTTGATGATCCAAAACATTGACAAATTAAAGATGACTATTGTGGATTTTCCAAGCAATTTTGATAACCACTCTCACCACAAAAATCTCAAAACAAGAATGATTATATTTATATTAGCAAAATTGTTGCAGCTGGATTGGTTATCATACTATTACATTTTAAATACAGATTCCCCAAAAACAAGTTTAAGTAGATTAAAAAATGTAACTTCAATGTTTAGAGTTCTACATACTAGTCCAAAGTATAGATCGTGTTTACCCATGTATGGGTGTATTTTACATAAACACCTAATAAAAAACATATTTTGAAATACATAGAAAAAGACTAAAGAACTAATTGTGTTAATAAATCTTGAGGTCAGTGTTAACAAGAGTCTGACCAGTAGGATCTAGTTCCATATCAGCAAGGTGTTGTTGAATGGTTTCACCTTCCTTGTTACACGAGGACCCAATTGATAGGTGTGCCATTGACTGTGCAATGTTGTGATAACTCATCAATTCATTGACTGTGTGCTCGAGCATGATGCATTCCTTTTTCCGCTCCACAATCTCCTAGTTTTGGCGATGCAATGTTTCCATTAGCAGAGTTATCTCCTTGTCCCTACTTTCTTCATGAACTTTTGTTTGAGCTACCATTTATACAATGATAGATTTGTTTTCCAGATAAATGGTTTCTTGAATCCTTAGTTGTATTTTAATTTTTGAGATGTCACACACAAGGCAATGCCCTCCATGATTATGAACCAAGTTCATTTTTAATTGATGCTTCGAAAACCATCTAAAAGCGTCCCACACTCTCCCAACACCAACAACTCTACCAATTGAAATAATACAAATAAGACCCACCCAATACCATTTTGGTTGCCTTTGGATAC
>SNQJ01S0052392.1:25839-45767 GCA_010110895.2 Picea sitchensis
CGAGCATTGCACCAATAAGGAATTTTATTTGTGAAATTGGAGAAATAAAAAAATAATTTATTTTCAACCATAAATAAATTTAATACTGAATTTTCAAAAACCTTTATGAAACTTTGTAAAAAACATACAAATTGCACCAGTTATTCTAGCAGATTGCACCCACTGATAAGCATAAACCATCTAGGTGATTGCTATAGTCCCTAGTTGGAGGCAGGGACTAATAATATGAAAATAATATGTTATAATAAACATGACCTAATAATAATATTATTATATTATATTAAACATAGAACATTATAATACTATTAATTTATATTAAATAGGGTAATAATATTATTGAGAGTTTATCATAATAATCAAAATATGGTGATGAGGTTGGTGATCCAAAACGAATTTATATTAAATAGGGTAATAATATTATTGAGAGGTTATAATAATAATCAAAATATGGTGATGAGGTTGATGATCCAAAACATTGACAAATTAAAGATGACTATTGTGGATTTTCCAAGCAATTTTGATAACCACTCTCACCACAAAAATCTCAAAACAAGAATGATTATATTTATATTAGCAAAATTGTTGCAGCTGGATTGGTTATCATACTATTACATTTTAAATACAGATTCCCCAAAAACAAGTTTAAGTAGATTAAAAAATGTAACTTCAATGTTTAGAGTTCTACATACTAGTCCAAAGTATAGATCGTGTTTACCCATGTATGGGTGTATTTTACATAAACACCTAATAAAAAACATATTTTGAAATACATAGAAAAAGACTAAAGAACTAATTGTGTTAATAAATCTTGAGGTCAGTGTTAACAAGAGTCTGACCAGTAGGATCTAGTTCCATATCAGCAAGGTGTTGTTGAATGGTTTCACCTTCCTTGTTACACGAGGACCCAATTGATAGGTGTGCCATTGACTGTGCAATGTTGTGATAACTCATCAATTCATTGACTGTGTGCTCGAGCATGATGCATTCCTTTTTCCGCTCCACAATCTCCTAGTTTTGGCGATGCAATGTTTCCATTAGCAGAGTTATCTCCTTGTCCCTACTTTCTTCATGAACTTTTGTTTGAGCTACCATTTATACAATGATAGATTTGTTTTCCAGATAAATGGTTTCTTGAATCCTTAGTTGTATTTTAATTTTTGAGATGTCACACACAAGGCAATGCCCTCCATGATTATGAACCAAGTTCATTTTTAATTGATGCTTCGAAAACCATCTAAAAGCGTCCCACACTCTCCCAACACCAACAACTCTACCAATTGAAATAATACAAATAAGACCCACCCAATACCATTTTGGTTGCCTTTGGATACACTAAGTGCAGCCAACATGACCCATCTTTCTCAATTAACATTGTGATAGAAAGATATAGTAAGAAGCGTAGAGGAAGGATCCAACTACCACATAGTTTGCAAAATTCCCAAAAGAATTCCTAAATGAGAAATGCACCTGAAATACAATAATTATCCCATGATCACACAATAGAAGGAGCCAACAACCACATAGTTTGTAAATCTCCCAAAGGAATTCCTAATCGTGAAATGCCCCCATAATGCTACAGAGAAACTCTCCCCTTAAGAAACATAAATAGAATTCATACGAAGGATACCTCCATTTTCCCACCTACACAAGGAATTACTTGGACAAATGATTGATTAAATGCCCAAGGTGATTATGTGAAGTATCACCCATATCCTTTCATTGAAAGTGAATTAATATGGGCATCACATGCGAGGTGACTATCCCACTATACAACATGTACACCTTCATTAACTCATATATTCCCTCACAATTAATAAATAGGGGTAAGATAATTAGTATCCCTATTTTTAAATTTTGTTGTTGTCCTTCATTTAATGAAGGAATTGGAAACCTTTGCTAACCCTGATTATCTCTCATGATTCTCAATTTTATCATGTAAGGTACATTTGCTAAGTTATATGTCTTTTTCTCTAAAGACATGATAATATTTAACCATTTCAAATCTCACCACCTCTTTGTTGACTCAAAGAATGATTCTTGATCAACAAAGAATGGTTCTTGAAAGGTCACTTTGACTTTTCCCATGACCTTTTCTTAAAATTTTAAATATCATTTATGAATCTCTAATATATAACATTTTATTTAGCCTTTCATCAATTAGTCTCAATAAAAAACAAGGTGAGTGCTTTAATTTGGTTATTCATTACCCTTCCTAGAACCGAAATAAAAGAATTTTCTATTTTTCCTTCAAGGTCAACTATAATCTCTTTTACTCCTATCACCTCTTTTTTTATTTTGAAGAATATTAGGGGTGGGATTTGATCCACTTATGTGTGCATAGGTCATGAGACTACACTTTCCCACATATTATAAAAATATTTAAAATCAATAATTAAATCACGAATTATTGTTTAATATCATATCATTACTCTTTCAATATCCAGGACATCAATGCTACTTTAGTGCTACCGTTATTTGTCTATCTCTTAGCCCATTAATTATCAATTAACTTACCAAAACACAATCATACATAACCATATAACAATTTTTATGTTATTAACAATAGTACATATTAGCATTAAAATATGTGGATATGTTTTAATTACCATGTGCTTTGCACCTTATCCATTCACAATATAAATTGAACTAATATACATGTACCAATTTTTCCTTTTAAATTTGTATTCTTAAAGGAAATCAAATTATTATTATCTTTAATAAAATAAATAGTAAAACTCATATGATAATTCTGCATATAGGTAGGTCTAAATGTCAAAGGAAATCAAATTATTATTATCTTTAATAAAATAAATAGTAAAACTCATATGATAATTCTGCATATAGGTAGGTCTAAATGTCCTTGTAACTAGAGTTTTATCAGTCTAGCTATGTTCAATAGATAAAAAGCAAAAAGCAACAAAATAAACCATAATACAGTTTTACTGGTTTAAAATCAAAATGTGGAACATTACATACCTCCATCCTTTGGGAAACCTCATCCCAAAATTCTAGTAAAAAAATGCAAGATAATCTTGAGGTCACGTGTTTTCCAAGACATCCCCTATTAAAAAATAATATGGGTCACGTGTTTTCCAAGACATCCCCTATTAAAAAATAATACTTCATACCAGAATTTATTACTTCTAAATTATTTTATTCTTTATATAATATTATATAATATTTTATTTAAACAAGTAATTAATTCCAACACACATAATCTTTAAATTTAAAAAATAAGTAATTCTCTGTGATTAATTTAAATGGTCAAAATCAAAATTTAAAAGTTGACTTAGAAACTTAATCCTAACTTTATTATGATACAACTCACGATCCTCTAATTCAATAATTAAAAAATTATTAAAATTATTTATAATAAAATAATAAATTCAATATCTTTTCATTAATTTCCAATTGTTCGTAACGCCTTCTAAAATCAAATAACTCACGATCCTCTAATTCAATAATTGAAAAATTATTAAAATTATTTATAAAAAATAAAAAATTCAATATCTTTTCATTAATTTCCAATTGCTCGTAACGCCTTCTAGAATCAAAGAACTTCATTATATGTTCTTTGATTCTAAAATCAAAGAACTTCATTATATGTTCTTTGATTCTAAAATCAAAGAACTTCATTATATGTTAGTTGATTCTAAAATCAAATAACTTCATTACATGTTAGTTGATTTTTGATATATATTAGTTGATTTATACCATTTAACTTTAAGTAGGTCTAGTTTAAGAAGGTTTAATGGTTAATAATATATCTTTTTTTTTAAAAGGTTACAAGTTGAAACCCAAAAGAATAGAGTGTACGCTCATTTTAAGCATGAAATTTGGGGTCAACTAATATGTGTCCTCACATATAGTCATATTAAAGTGTATTGGATCCTAAAATATTTATTTATGAGGGGTAGAGCGTGTCTTCATTTTCAGCATGAAATTTGGGGTCAACATAATCATATTAAAGTGTATTGGATTATAAAATATTTATTTATGAGATCTTTGAATACGTATTAAACTAAGTCATATATCAATTTGGTGTTTGACTTGGTCGTGATCTTAAAATTAGATGATTATTATTATTATTATTATTGAAATTTATTTTTATTTAATTTATTTTTTTACTAAAATATTAATATTTTTCCTCTACTTACATTTTCTCTCATCTTTATATTGATTATTTTTTTATTATTATATTTTTAACAAAAATTGAAAATTTTTATTATTAAAATGGTTGTAGTAGAATTGACAGCATTGAAAATACATATATAGGAGTCTCCTTGATTCAGACTCAACAAGTGTGTCCAAAGGGTTATACATAATTTATTGATATCCTTCGACAAAATTTTCAAAGTATATTTGTTGTTATAGATATTGAAAAAGACTCTTAAGACACTAATTGCTTTAAAAAACATAGACTAGAGGAAGGAGTGGTGATTTGTTGCTTCATCAAGTCCAACATTGTTGCATGTTGGTTCTTGTTCTGCAATGTCCATGACTTCAATCATTTGAATTATTGTGTTCTCATCCTTGTTGTTCCCTTATTATGAGATATGTTGATTGGATGGTCCATTGAAAGAGCATCCTTGTTCATTGATTCCACCATGTGCTTGAGAATATTATAGTTTGTCTCTAGAATTGCTAACTATTGCTTGACCTGCAGGAGGGTGTTCATGATTTTTGTGAATTGTGCCTTGTGTTGCTGCTCAAATTCCCTGAATTTAGAGGTAAAGGATAAGACAAAACCTCTATTTTCCTGGATCATCTCCTCGTGAGGTCTTAAAATTATTTTGAGTTTCATTAAGTCCCAATGCCCTATAATAAAAAGGCAGACTAGTAACAGATCCAATCTATGCACAAAAGCTGCAAAGAAGCTTAAGCTCCAAGAAGACAACCCTTTCCCTAATAACAAATGGTCCCTTGAGGTTGAGAGTGTCAAAAAATTTAACCTTTTCCTTGGAAAAGGAGACTCTACTCTAAAGAAGTATGTAGAAGGTCTTAAATTCAAGATCAAGATGGAACAAAAATTAAACAAAAGTGGAACTGGGAAACATAGACAAAATTGTGAATGTATAAAGCCCAAAAGCATCTAATGCCCAAGACCAAGGTGCCAAAGCTAACAACAAAGATCCACAATATTGAAGATCAAAGATTCATAAAGGGACTTAAACTTGATGATACCAGAGAGAGAAATACCAACAAAAGTATAGCCATCCCTGAAGAGGATAGTCTGAAAGAAGGCCATAGATAAAAACAATAGATTAAATACCAACATATAGAGAAGTGAGTAGGAAATATCGATGCCTTCCCACATGAATGAATTGTGATTGAGTACTATCCCACCTACGTTGGGATGAAGCAACTCCATAACTTCAAAACCAAATGATATCATAGCTTGAAGCTCATGCGAAGTGATGAGGAGTCACTTCATGTTAAATGTTATTCCTTGATGATAGTGATTATGCATGGGTGACACATGCTGATTAATGTGCTTAATACTGGTCATTTAAATAAGGATTAAGTTATAAAATGGATAGATTGTTGACCATTTACCCATAATACCCCCATCATTTTGAACCTAATTTCCTTGTTGGCCATTGCACCAACCTGTTTATTATTGTTTTGAAGGACCTGGTAATATTTTATTTCCTAGATATATGTTGCTTCATGTTGCGCTCTAGCAAGGATTGAATTCAATCTATAATCTTCTTGACCTATCTTGATCATGGCTCTAATAATTGCAGTGGAGTCTCCTACTACAATTAATTAAGAATTACTCCTTTCCCCTGCTAATCTTAACCCCTAGAATAACGAGTAAGCTTCTACTTGGTTGTTAAAAAGAATTCCTAACCCCAAGCATATGATAATTCTATTGTACCTCTAGGATTGAAAATGACCCCATTCCTATCACCCCTTTTATTTATTATTATTAAAAAATATTTTATTTATCAATTTACTATTATTATTATATTTAAAAAAATGTATTTTTGACAAATAACAAGTAAAATAAATCTAACTTTATGCTATGGTTGAATCATTAATTCTATTCACTCAAATCAAACCATTGATTTCCCTTGCAACAACCTAAGCATACCATTATAATTATTATAAGAATTCAAATTATTACTCATTTATAAATTGAAGATAAAAATAATCAAGCAAATTTGACTCATACTCAACCTTTTCCCTCACTACTAATTATGTGTATTTTAACTTATTATTTAATAAATTATTATACTAACCATCACCTCACTATTTACATTTAACTTTGGCTTAATAACTACAACTCTTTGTTATTTGTAATCTACCTAAAATTCACTATTTACATTTACATTTAACTTTGACTTAATAACTACAACTCTTTGTTTGTTATTTGTAATCTACCTAAACTCACCTTTTACAAGAACTTTGACTTAAGGAGCTCTTTGTTAGATCTCTTTGTTATTTGTAGTATAACTTTGACCACATTTTCCCATGCTATTACTTTATACAATCCATAGTTCCATATACACTCAACTAACACTTCACAACTAATGTGTCTCAATATACCACCTTACGAGACTACTTGTACTATACTTAATGCCCATAACTATTTGCATTTCTTCATTATATGACTATACATTGCTCTCGTTATTACTTATCTTGTCTTGTACCTCTCAAACCTTAAAGGCATTTTTGAAAAATTGCAATAAAAACAGAACACAATTTTATTTTAAAGAAAGGCTTTCGCCTAAATTTTAAATTCGAAACCCTTGAAATTAGGAAATTGGCTCTATAGACCTCCTCACGAGGGCCACTTGTATCCCTTTCCTAGATCTTTTCGTCCAATTTCTTAAACAATAAAACACAATTTATCAAATGGAGAAATATGAATAGAGATAAAGCTCCTAAATTGTCATTTTCATCCATTTTTCTTATTTCCCGCTTTTCCCTTTTAATCAACTAGGTACAACCAACTACAACGAGGGTTTCAATTAGGGATTTCATGGAGGAGGATTATAACAAAGAAGGTAATGCATTCTAATGCTTCTATGATTATTATGTTCTGTCATTATTTCTCAACTATTCTCACCATTTTAACTCTCTCATGCGTTGTTGTGCTTTGTCTTTGCATAATTTTCTGTTGTAGGTTTCAAGAGCTTAAGAGGTCGAGCCCCTCTATTGTTGGTTGTATTTTTTTTCTTCTAACATGGGCATGACCCTCTTATTTATTTTGGGTAATTTACTAAGGATTGACCCTTTTATATTGTTTTCACTTTCCCTTTATGAGTTTCATGACCAAAGGTGTGACCTTCTTTTCCTTCTTTGCGGGTCACCTTTTTGAGGTGCATCCCATATATATATTTTTGGTTTATATAAGGTGTGTTCTTCTCTGCATGCGACCTGCTTAAGGGTTTTTGTGAAGTTTTAAGTGTGGCAGGAGCACGCCCCCCTTCAAAACATTAGTTAGCTAAATGTTGAAGGGCACAACCTCCTTTTCCTTTTTTTTATTAGCTGCTAGTCGGTTGGTGTGAGAGGATGGTTGTAACAGACCTACAGTCTACCCAAATTTTACTTTGAAAATTTGATTTTTTCCCAAGCCTATTTTGGCACCTGAGGTCATGCAACACTCCCTTGCCTTGACTACAGGGGCTTGGCGAACCTACACCTACTACAACTAGACTACGCCTCTTCACTTAAGGTCTACCATAACTTTGCCTTCAACTAGAATCTACCAAATGCAACTAAGTCCTACTCACCAAGCTCATTCAATAGTAGGCACACATCCAACCGAGGCCCTTAAAACATCCCAACAACACTTGAACACTTAGCCAATATTTCAATAGTTAGTTAACACAAAGAAAAATAAGAAACAATAACATCCAACAGTCATAAAGAGTCCATAACACAGATGTATGGGTGACACCTAAGGTAGGTTCCTTAACTTTAATATATGAAGAATGTCACAGATACACAACAAGGGAGTTGCACTCTCCTTCTTGCAACTCTATTACATATGCACAATAAGTTTTAGACAATATTGCATTATGCCTATTGTTGAACAAACTTGCATGATCTAATCCCTGAAGCAATTGTAGGCATGCCTCCTACATGTCTCGTCTTCTTCTTCTCACTCAGTATGTGCAATTCAACCTACTGTACCTAACCTTGAACTTAGCACAATTGCAGAGCTCCTTTACACTCCTTATGAGTGACCAATCACTTATGATTTAGCACTTTTGAGGCATCCTCCTTTTATATGAGACTTGCCTTGCACTTGCAAGCCCCTTCACTCTAAGGTGGACCCAAGTACCCTCCGTAAACTTGCTTCCTTTGGTGACTTGTCGATCGACTATTCACATCTAACAAGTGCATCCAACTATACCCAAGTGTTGGGTATGTGTTATATTCTTTGCATGATTAGCTCCATGTGTTGTACATTTTACTAGGGGGGATGGTAGCCCCCCCTTGTCTCGGCGTTTAGGGGTTGAGCCCTCAATTTTTTTTTTGGGTTGTTTTTGGTCCATTTTTGGGTGGTTTTTAGCCAACGGTTTTTCGACCAATTGTAATATAATTCCAATTAAGGAATATAATCTAGGTTGATGGATTAGGGCTTTGGATACTGCATAATCATATGTATTGTATTGTAAATGGTGAGTTTAATACAATGAGAGTTAGAGGTGTGACTGTAAACATTTGTTGGTTTTCTCGGTTAAGGGTTTCCAGGGTAAATTTATAAGTATTGTGTGGGAATTCTATTGTTTTCTTTCCTTTTATAAAGAATTGTGTGTTCATTTCTATACTGTAAAGGTTTAAAATGTACACAAAGTGCATCCAACTTCATCCACTTGCACCCAAGTGCATCCACCTTTGGCCAAGTGCATCCAACTGCACCCATGTGTGCCCAATAGATGTTGTCTCGGTGGATGTGAGCCCAACAAGTGCAGATTCCCACAATTTTGATCCATATATGTTTATGCTTGAAGGCACCTCTACCATTAGTTGTAGCCCCCAAGTGTGAATTGTCCAACTACTTAAGTTCACATGTCGTCCGAGCACCCAAGCCAATCAAGTGCTCTATGCCAATCTTGTTTGTCATGCATCATGCTTGCAGATTGGATGGGGTCATTTGTCATAACCCCCACTTTTCCTTCCCTTCTATGTATGAGTTATGAAAGGTTGTCCTATGCCCCATACCCTTTTTGGCATATATATTGATGAGTTAGAGGGTTTTTTGGAAGAAGAAAGTTGTGTTGGCCTGAATCTAACTCGTATAGCCATCATCCTTCTTCTTTATGTTGATGATATTAATATTGTTCTTATGGCAAGGAGTCCCTATGATTTTGACAAGAAACTAAAAATTCTCAACGATTCTTCTCTAGTACATGTATGACTATTAACATTGAAAAAATAAAGTCTATGATAATTAAATCCAAAAAGATAAATTATGCTAATTTCGTGTATGACAACAATAGCTTGGAGGAAGTTACTTCATACAAATATCTTATAATTGATCTTCATCACAAGTTTAATTGGAACTATAATATTGAGAAATGATAAATGGAGGGTGGAAAGCTCATTGTGGACTTGAAAACAATTGTAAATCAACGGACCTTTGGCTATGGGACAAGAAGAAACTCCTCTTTGACACTATTGTTATTCTTGTTATTTTAAATGGTTGTGAAGTTTGGGGTTGCAACATCTCTAGAGAATCATGGTGAAATATAGAGCAAATCTAAACATGTTTTATAACTTATAATGATATGGATTGGATCGTTATATTATTTGTCATCTATCTCGATGCTTTTAGAGTGGAAAAAATTCAGGAGGAATCAACTTGTAGGGTCATTTTAATGGAAAGCCCCAATTTGGAAAATTGGGGTTTGAAACCTTCTGAAGCCATTATGAGGCATCAAACGACAATTTTTGGGGTCAAAAAATTATCAACTTTAGCTAAGACCCCTTGATGATGTTCTACACATCGAGACCTTTCCAACTATGCAAAAATTGCGTCAATCAAAGCTTGCATGCAAAATTTATGTATGTTGGCTTGTTGTCGCGTGTATTTCCTAACACTGGGGGTTTGATGATCCAGGGTTCATCTAAAGTTGACCAACAAAACCCCAAGGCATCGGCATATCAATATTCAGTCGAGGACCGAAGAAGGTCTCACCTAAGACACCATGAGAATCATAGAGGCCATTTGGTATTGTGTCGGATGTGAAGGTTTAATGCACACAAATAAACCATTCAATATTTCCTTCGTTCATTATTAACTCTATAACACGATACAAAACATAAACCATTAACATATGCATTCATTTAACTAAAAAATACATATCAAATGACAAAGATAAATATGGATTTGTATTATATTCGTTAAAACTGCAGGATGCACACAGGAACAGACTCATATTACAAATAGAAATGCACTTTTTTCTCTAATTCAATCTATAGCCCTCGCATTACACTGTGCCATGTTCTCTCTAAACATGTTCTACCTAGAGTTGATTCCATTACAGACTCTAAAAAATCATTTTTCTAGACTCATACAACATTCATACAAAACTTGGTCTGAACTCATACAAAACTCGAACTGGACTCATCCAAAAACTTAAACAAGTTTTTTCTTTCTTTTTCCTCAAAAATTTATTGTCATCTTTTCCTTCTTCTGCCTCTGTCTCTTTTCTCTAGTGCTCTGGTGCTCTGTCACTTTCTTCTCTGCTCCACTCTCTCTGGTGATCGCCAGTTCCGAACGCTTCCTTTATCTGCATGCAACCCACATAACTTCCTTAGAGCATGGTGATCCTAACTAACTTGCTAGCTCATCCCTCATCTTTCCCACAATATATTGGTGTGTATTTGTTCATCATTCAGGAATATTCCTGAATATATTCTTCTGATTTGACCTACATGCAGTATCTTCTACATCCTCTATGCGTAGTGCAAACTTGGTTGATGTGCATGCCTATTCCTTCTGTCGCATAGCTATTGATATGTGCATGCAAAAATAATGTGTACGCGCAAAGAAAATATGTGTGTGCATGCAACTAACTTAAAAATTTGGGTGCCAACATTCTGCCAACACTATTAATTGGATCATCCTCGAGCTAATGGCGTTGTGCATTGTTCGGATTCTGGATTGTATTCTTGAGGCATGAGTAAGAGAAAATCATCGAACTTTGCATGGTAGAAGACGTACTTGAATATGACCAAAGAATAAAACTTGGATGTGGTTGCAACCATGTTTGATCAAGAGAAAATCATCTGTCTAGGCTATGGTAGTAACCCGACACAGGTCACAGAATGAGTCGAGCATCCCCTGAGGTGAAAGATGGATTTGGGATTCATTAGTTTGAGCTCTCGAACTCTCTGCTTGCAAGCTCATACTGGAGGGGTGAATGGTAGATGCTTTTCATCATGCACTCTAGCAATCCGAGCATGTACCAGGCCAAGCCATACAACTAGAACTTGGCCCAGTTACTCGGGCACCTAAGAGAAGTTTCCACCGAGCAAAGGCTCCATCGTCCCAGACCGTTGTCTTCCTCCTATATCATTCAACTAGATGTATAGCAAGGAAGACACAAATCCCTGCAATGGTGGAGGAGAAATTCTGAAAAAGAGGGTTTTCAAAATCAACAAAGGTGATCATTCATGGCGATAGGATCACCAACTCCTGACTGAGAGAGTTGGCATCCCATCGTAGCTTCGAAGCATAGTTTAAGGAACTGTTTGGAAAGAAAATGCATGTCATTGGTGAATAGTAGGTTGGGGCCCCTTCCCAGTAGTTTCACACGAAGCTACAACCGATGTGAGAAGGAAACCATAGGACCCTGGGCCACTTATGTGGATTGAGAGAAGTATGTAACTATTCTTCTGTTGGAAAGGACCATGGCTCTGGACTTTTCAGTGGAACTAGAGTTTTTGTTCTAACTAGATCTGTCGATAGAATCACCTTGAACATTGTTCGATTGAAAACCTATGAGAGCTTTATTTTCAGAGAAATCGAGGACCCCTCCAATGACAATGGCACTAGAAGGGTGTGTAAATAGATGGGCAGATGACTGGGAATATGTGTTGGGTATGTGTTATATTCTTTACATGAGTAGTTTCTGCCTCAGGAAACATGTCACATATTTAGGTGGTTTTTAGGCACATGGTTACTTTGCCGATGGTTTTCTATTTCCGGTTAAGGAATTAGGGTTGTTGACTAATCCAGGTCATTGGGTTAGGTTTTTGGATGCCGATGGATCCTATATGTATATTGTATTGTAAACAATGTAACATAATGAATATATAGAATATGTTGGTTTTCCCGATTTGGCTTTCTAGGAGAAAAATCTCTATGTAATGTTTGTATTTTCCATTGTATCTTTTCTGTTCTTTTACTGAATATCTGTTTGCAGTAAATATTGTACAAGGTTAAAATCTACAATATGTGTTGTGAATTTTCTAGTTTTTGGCCGCCTTGAAGCTCTGGGAGATCTGTACTGACCCGCTGTGGATTCCCATGGTGTGGTTTGTAATGATGTCAATCCATCGTACTGACAATGTGAATTTTGAAACGTGTCGTCATAACTATTTGCATACCTTAACCTTGTGTGATTTGGTTAAATCAGATTGCTTGACCCTTTAGTGTTTTCGAGTGCCATGTAGCTCGTACTACTCTTGTGCGAGCCCCTTGTCTTCTCTAGTATGTTGTACGTTGCTCATAACTTCCCTCACTAGCTGAAATCTGGGAAATCTATGGACCTGTTAGCCTATCCTGTCCTCGTGTGTGACCATAACATGTCTTGTGTTGCTAATAAAGGTGTAATTATTCCTATCATGTACCTGCTTATCTACCTCCCACATTACAAACTTTGGTTAGGGCATGCTCTAATTTTTTTTGAATGCTTCAACTGTACCATTAACTTATTGGTTATAAGGGGTGCTCTTTTGGCGATGTATCATAAATTCTTGAGTGAGATCACAGATAGTATCATTCAAAAAGTGCACTCCCTGATCACTCATCAACACTTTCAGACATCCAAACCTTGTAATCACATTCTCAAATATGAAGCGCTCAGTCGTTTCTATAGTGCAATCCTTGATCGACAAGAATTTTGACTAGTATCTCAAATACTCTATGGCCTTGATAATGTGGTGTTCACATCGGGGGCCTGATTGGTCCCATGAATTTGATATCCCACTTGTCAAATGCCTCCAATATTGTAATTAGGAACAAAGTTAGTTCATCTCGTCGGCAGGGCTTTCTGATGCATTGACAAATGTCGCACCATTTAAAATATTCCTTGGAATTTACAAATACCGACAAACCATAATCCTACATGCAATACCACATGCGTCGTAGCTTTGCTGACATTATGACCTCCTGCAATACCTTCACGAGCCTCATGCAAAATCAGATCCCATTCATGGTCTAAAACACACTGGCACAAAATTCCATTGGTTCCAAGCTTGTACAAGTGCCTCGTGATAAACCGATAGTTTGCACTACAAGTCATGAGTTGGCGAAATTATCTCATTGTACATCTCTTCATCGTACATTATCTATTTTATCTCATTATATATATATATATTCTTATTCAATATATTTATTGTCCAGTATGGATTACAATTATTCATTCCATTTATGATGGATGTCCGTCGTAAGAAACAGATTGGTTCTTTGCATTGGTTAATTCAAAAGCTAAGTCGTTCCAATGAAAGTAGATTTGGGATGGATCACTTCCAAAAAGATGCAGCATATTACTTCAGGAATTCAAAAATTATATCGTTTTGTTTCTTGAAGTGTCACAATTACAAAACAAAATATCATGAGAAGTCAGTTCGATTTAGAACAAGAGATAGGTCCTTCTCTAATCATGCTTCGAGGACAAAACATTTTTAAGGGGAAGGCAATGTAACATACAAAATATATAAATATTAAGTGAGAGTAATCATAAATAATAATAACAATAAATAGTTATTAATTGTATAAGGGACACATCCTTTCATTGATGGTCACCATATGTGACTTTAGGTTCTCTATATATTTGGAACTCTCATTGTACATCTATTCATCGTATATTATCTATTTTATCTCATTATATATATATTCTTATTCAATATATTTATTCTCCAGTATGGATTACAATTATTCATTCCATTTATGATGGATGTTCGTCGTAAGAACCAGATTGGTTCTTTGCATTGTGTCTATGTACAATCGGTTGGTGCTTGTCATGTTGTGAGAATTTATATGATCTCGAAAAGTTGATCAGGAACTGCCTCTACTCTAAAGAGTTGTGTGTCTAGAAGTTCATTGTCTAAGTTGTGATCGACTTCACCAGACTCGATCCTTGAAAGGTGGTCTGTGCCTACATTATGTTTTCCTGGCTTTACAACTACTTCAAACTCAAACTTTCAGAATAGAGAAACGCATTGACATATTCTCCCCCCCAACATTGGCTTGTTGACCAAATATTTGAGCATCAAATGATCAATAAAAAACTTGAATGGGGTGCCAAGAAAATAGTGTTGAAACTTATACAATGCATATACCATATCCAGGCCCTCGCACTCCATCGTGGTATAATTTTTCTTTGAATCGAATACTTGCAGCTAAAAATGTAAACTAGATGATCAATATTCCCGTCGCCAGGCTACATGAGAACTACGCTTAGCGCAATAGATGATGTGTCTACCTGAACATGGAAAATCTTGGATCAGTATGGAAATACCAAGATCGACGCAGTTACCAACTTCTCCTTCAATGTATCCAATGCTTCTTGGCATTCCCGTGTTCAAATGTACTTTGTACCTTTGCGCAACAACTTCTCAAGTGGCGTGAAAAATTTCGCATTGATTTGAATAAAGCACATATAATACCCAGTGTGACCCAAATTAGCACAAAACTCTGTGACTAAAGTGGGAGCCACCATGTCCATAATTGCAACAATCTTTGCTTGAACCACCAACAATCCTTCCTTGCAGACCACATGTCCAAGCAGGGTGTCGAACGGTGTACATTATACACTTCTTCAAATTCAAGGAAATATGTAGCTGGCGACACCTATCCAACATCAATCATAGGGCTTTCATATGCTCTTTTAAAAGGATGAACACCATCCATTCATTCAGGTACACTTCCAGGAACTTGTAAATGAAGTATTTGAACGTTGAGACCACAATTCTGGAGAATACCATGACCACATTCTTTATTCTAAAGCCCATCATTGTGTAAGCAAAACGAGCCCATTCTGTCAGGAACATTGTCTTGGGTTTATCTTCTTCACCAATTTGGACTTGATGATATCTTGAGTAGCCATTTGTGAATGAGTAGGCCTCGCGTCCACCTACATTTTCTAGTACTTCATCAGTAAAAGGTGTAGGGAATGGATCGTGTACATAGTTCGCATTTAGGTTGCACAAGTCAACACAAATCCTTATGCCGTATGTCTTATTTGGTTCCACCACCATTGGACTAATCCACTCTGACTCTTGTATGTGAACAATGATCACAACATCTAGCATTCGATCTAGCTCCTTACTCACCTTTTCCTTATACTTGGGGTTGAGGCGATATGGTCTCTTTTTTACTGGTTTAGCATCTATGAATTTTCATGGCCCCAAGGGATCCTGTGATTCCCTTTATCTCTGAAAATCTTCGAGGAATATATCCTCATATTCCTTTAACAGATATACCACATGGGTTACTATCTCCTTGTCCCAATAATCCTCGATGATGGCCATCTTTGGTGCTTCTTCTGTACCAATATTATGTTTCTTTGTCTTAATCGAGAAACCATAGTCCAACACAATGATATCTGAAGCCTTCCCTTCAATCACACACTCTCCCTTGATTTCATTGATCTGTATGCCCCTGGGGTTATCTTCATTGACATCATCGCTTTCAATTTTCCAACAATGTGCCGCCTCTTTCAATTTTTCCATTGCCTCGTGATAGGCATAGATAACCTTCGGTGTGGCATCCTTTGGATGGAAATTAAAGATGAAATATATGATTTGCAGGAGGGCCTCTTTCTGGGCCAGGGCCTCTACCATGAAATTGAAAGTTGTGCAGAACAACATACTCACACTTCCCTAGTCTTCTTGTTTCCTCTTGTATGTACCATCTTCTAGGGACCATGTCCATTGTATGGAAAAACTGATGGACTCATTGAGTGCATGGAATTTTCTTGGTTGTACAACATATTTCACAATAGAAAACATGATCTTGGGGATCTTCAGTTCCCTTATATCTATTTGCCAATTCGAACTCAGATTTGGGATGGAATTTAAGCTTTATAAACTCAACCACTTGCGCCCAGTCTTGTATGTTCCCATGAGGTGTCTCCCACTAGCACCCATGTGTTCCTCAGAGTACTACATCCATCACATGTATGCTTTGGTCTTCCGAGACCGTTTTCTCCATTTTTGATAAGAATGTATCAACTAGACTGATACCATCAAATCTTGGTGCATCACATAACTCATATCCGATCTAATGCATTATTTTTGTAATTTTTGAACACCTCTTTGATCCAGATTAGATCATTATATTGGTTTTCATCTATGTCGATCCTTTTGGAGTGGAAAAAATTGGAGGAATTAGCTTTTGGGCCATTTTAGTGGTAGGTCTCAGTTTGTAAAATTGGGGTCCACAACCTTCTAGAGCCATTTTGAGGCATCGAACAAATTTTTTTGAGGTTAATACTTTCCCCACAAAGCTCGAACTTTGGGAAGATATTCTACACATCGAGACCTTTCCAACGGTGCAAAAATCACATCAATCAGAGCTTGTACGCAAAAGTCATGCCTCCTGCAAGTTGACCTACCATGTTGACCACCATGGTATGAGAGGATGCCACACCATCCCCCATTACTCATGCATATGGGGCTAGCCATGTATGTAATTTCAAGAATATTCTAGAAGGTCCAAAACACTATCATAATTGAGGGTCGAGGAAGTCAAAAACCTACCCCTAGATGTCTATTGAGCTATGTTCAATACTGGCCCATTAGGAGGAGAGGGGGTTTCATTCTTTTTCATTGTATCTTGTTCCATAGTTGAGAAATTTTTTTGAGAGAGGTATTCTATGAGCATAATAGAGGAGGAGAGATTATATAGTTTCCATATAAGCCACGGGTCAAAGGCAACTGCACAGAGAGTGCATCTTTCTTTGTACTTGCATCATTTTTATACTAGAGAAAAGAGCTCAGAGTAGCCTCATCTTCGAGATGGGTTTTCTACCATATTGAGTTTCCCAGGTCATATCTTGTGTTTGTTTGTGGATGGTGTGATTGTATTTTACTGTTTTTTTATTTTCCGCATTTTATCTATTTCACCCATAAGCAGAAAATCAATAACTAAATATTTAGGAGATCTAAAGGAAAAAGAACCTTAATAGTAAANTCATATCTTGTGTTTGTTTGTGGATGGTGTGATTGTATTTTACTGTTTTTTTATTTTCCGCATTTTATCTATTTCACCCATAAGCAGAAAATCAATAACTAAATATTTAGGAGATCTAAAGGAAAAAGAACCTTAATAGTAAACATTACAATATTTTATTAGATTTGTTGTGATGAACTCTTCTAATGTAATATTAACGACAATTTACAAATCATATTGGTATCAGAGCAGTTTTTTCTTTTGCATAATTATGGGAAGTTGCAGGATCTACGAATTGACTTAAAGAGAAGTCATTGAAACCCTAGCCATGGTAGATACGTATGTTCATAATAACCCTAAAGATCTAGTAGAAGAGATATTTGAGTTGTTGGAATCGCAATTTTCTGACATCAGTCCCAATATGAACCTCCTCATGGAGGCTCTAGCAAGAAATTTCAGACCATTTGGAGATGATGGACGCTCTAACTTAGAGATTGGATCAGAGAGGAATTCGAGATATTGGGATGACTCAGGAAAGGAGTCGAAAAAATAATCTGAGAAAGAGCAGCTGATTTTGAGTGTTATTAACCCTTCAGAGTCCCTATTCAAGATGAAAGCAAAAGTGGACATAAATCCATACCAAGGTGATATCGATGAATTAAAACAGAATCATTGGTTGCAACAACTAGAAGTTTATTTTAGCATTCCCCATATAGATGAAGGGCATAAGATTTCATTTACTAGATTGAAGTTAGAGGGCCATGCTTTAACATGGTAGGAAATCCACACATAAATAATTAGGCTGGAGGGTGATCCACCAATAACTAGGTGGGAGGACTTCAAAACCATCATCAAGTCCCAATTCTATTCTATTGGGTATGTAGAGGAACAATGGATCTGGTGGCACTACTTCAGGAAGAGGGAGGGGAAGAGTGTATAGGAGTACACCACTGAATTTAGAAAGATGGCCATCATGTTGGGTATCTCTCCTAAGAACCTAGATGTAATCCTCAAGTATCTAGGGGGTTTACACAGTCATCTACGAAAGAATTTGATTCTCTTGAAGCCAAGGATAGTGGATGAGGCTTGTGTACAGGCACATTACCTGGAAAATATAGGCCAAAAGATAGGGCATCCAAATGGTTCGAAGTAGAAAAAGCATCAAGAAGCTTCCATTGAGGGGAAGAATAAGTGGAAAGGGGGAAAATATAACAATAAAACAATCATTGCACATCATATTAAATATTCTAGCAATCATTGCAACATTGATGGCCACACCAAGGACAAACGATGGAAATTACATCCAGAGCTAAACCTAAAGAACCACAAGAAGGACATAAATAAAAAGAACCTTCTAGCCATAGATTCAAGCAATCAGGTTGAAAGTAGCTCGGATGTGGATGAAAATATTGTCTACAAATTTGTGCAAAATGAGGTGAATTCAAATATCCTTTATCACTAGGAAGAGAAGGAGATGACTAAGCTCTTCCACATCAAGATTTAGGTCAAGAAGACCAAGATAGATGCTTTGTTCGACTCTGGTTCATAGACTAATATCATAGCAGTGGATCTTCTCAGTAAGCTTGGATTGGAGGTTCACAATCATTCTAGCCCCTATCCATTAGGTTGGGTAAAAAAGGATGCAAAGATAAAGGTAATGAAACAATGTAAGAGTAAATTTTCTATAAGTGCTTATTTTATTGATGAAGTGGAATTAGACATAGTACCCCTTGATGTATGTGGAGTAGTGTTTGGAAGCCCTCACATTTATATGAGGGATGAAATATTCATGTGGAAAGCCAACTAGTACTGACTGATAAAGGACAGGAAATCCTACATCATCAACGCGCATAAAGGAAAGTCAAATATCTCACTAGTAAGTGCCAACCAAGCCAAGAGTTTGATTAGTTCTAGTAAGAAACATTTTTTTCTTTTCCTAAGAGAAATTCAGTTTGATGATGAGTCAATTAGAGTGAAGGAATCCCTGGAGGGGTGTACTAAATAGCAGAAACATCAGTTGGAGGAGTTACTACAGGAACACATAGTAGTGTACTTCAAGGAGCCTAAAGGGATACCACCCAAGAGGAATGTGGAGCATGAAATACAATTATTTCCAGACTCCCCATTTCCCAATATTGGGTTGTTTAGACAATCTGCTCTAGAAGCAAATTAAGTGAAGAAATAGTTGTGGCAGTTGTTAGAGCAGGGTGTGATTTGACCAAGTACCTCACCTTGTGGGTCACCCATAATAATCGTTCCCAAGAAGGATGGGACTTGGAGAATGTGTATCGATTACAGGGAATTGAACAAGATTACACTGAAGAATTGATACCCTCTACCGAGGATCGATGATCTGTTGGACCAACTGCAACATTCCAAGTACTTCACTAAGTTGGATTTGAAATCAAGATATCACCATGTATGAGTCAAAGAAGAAGATACCTGGAATATCACCTTCAAAACATGGCAAGGTTTGTATGAGTGGTTGGTTATTCCATTTGGTTTATGCAACACACTAACTACATTTATGAGACTAATGAATGATTTTTTACGCCCTTTTATAGAT